>OX457041.1:9963698-10261198 GCA_949752735.1 Lumbricus terrestris | reverse complement strand
GTGTTTATCCTCACTTTCGTTCGTCCCAAATCAGACCGGATTATCGGCCTTTCTCACTCACTTTCTCTATATATATGTAGACGTACACCCCCCACTGAATATATTTATATGCGTTTGTGGATCATATATATGTATGCATATATATCATTTGCATGTATGTACATATATAAATAGACCTACGTATACATACGTATCTAAATAGTCATAGACTTTCATACCTTTATATGTATGTAAGCTTAACAGACACACACACACACACACACACACACACACACACACACACACACACATACATAAACACACACACACACACACTTGCATACTCGTGTATACCTGGTGTACACATATTCATGCACACGGAGGACGGCATATACGTATGCAAATATGTACACAAACAAATCATACATATGTATATGCAATTTGTGTATGTGTGTGAGTGTGTGTGTGTGCGTGCGAGTGACAATGTGTGTGTGTGTTTGTTTGCGTGTGCGTGCGTGTATGTGTGTGCGTTTATGTGTGTATGCATGTGTGTATGCACGTGTGTGTGTGCGTGTGTGCGTGTGTGCTTGTGTGCGTGCGTGCGTGAATGTGCATGTGTGTGTGTCATCGTCATTGTCTGTGTGCATTCGCGGCATCGTCCATCACAGACGTGGCTTCTCAGACTCTTCTCCCTCTCCCGCCCCTCCTCTCTCCCGCCCCTCCTCTTACCAACCTCCTCCTACACCTCCCTCTGTGGGGTTTGGGAGTGGCCAAAGAGGTGGATGGGTCGGTCGATGGGGGGGCGTGGATGGACGGTCCTCCTCCCCCTCCGCCTTTGTCCTTTCCCTGTCGCCAGCCACATCCGGTCAGTCACCTTCCACTGACCAAGAAATAATCACCGGCGACTTATAACGAAGAAACGAAGAAATGACCACAACAGGAAATGACCACAAGAATAAATGACCACAAAAGTAAAAGACCACAACAATAAATAACCACATGAGTAAATGACCACATGAATAAACGACCGCATGGGTAAATGACCACATGAGTAAATGACCACCAAAGTAAACGACAACATGAGTAAACGATCGCATGAGTAAATGACCACATGAGTAAATGACCACGTGAATAAACGACCGCATGAGTAAACGACCACATGAGTAAACGACCGCATGAGTAAATGACCACATGAGTAAATGACCACAAAAGTAAACGACCACATGAGTAAACGATCGCATGAGTAAATGACCACATGAGTAAATGACCACGTGAATAAACGACCGCATGAGTAAACGACCACATGAGTAAACGACCGCATGAGTAAAAGACTACACGAGTAAATGACCACAAAAGTAAAAGACTACAAGAGTAAAAGACCACAACAATAAATAACCACATGAGTAATTGACCACATGAGTAAATGACCACATGAGTAAATGACCACAAATATAAACGACCACATGAGTAAACGACCGCATGAGTAAATGACCACATGAGTAGGCCTAAATGACCACAAAAGTAGTAGTCTTCAGTTCCCGAAAATGTCTAAGATTTCCCTTAATGACCTTTTTAGTCATTCACTCCAAAATCTGAAATCTTGGGGCTTTTTTCGTCTTTTCAACGTTTCTTACCTTAAAAACTCAGAAAAATTCTCCGTGCGAAAAACGTTGGATCCCGACAAAAAAAAATAGAAACCTAGACAAGACCGAAAACCTAGATCTAGGTGGAAAAAGCTATGAGTGGCAACCTAGGCTTCATCCATTATGTCGACTTGTTTTTCAATAAAACGAATATTATTATAACCATGTTTTATACCTCAAATTTAACAATATATAGCAATCCACATTGACTTTCTATATTGTACTTATCTCCATTAAAATGAGGTGTCTAAATCATGACTAAAATATATGATCATAGTGCAGTTTGGTTGAGTAGCCTATATCCACAATAATATTATATTGCATAGATTTATATAGCACCTCTCCATAAATGACAATTGAACAGATGCAGTTGACGTTGACAGAAATTCTTTGAACAATTCTCACCCTTCCTATAATTATTATGGCATAGAGTCATAGACCATAAAAGGCCAGCGCTTTCTAAGACCAGATTAATCCGAATGGTTTTCTAACGCCGTACAATTAGGCCTGCAATCAGGGTGAGAATTGCCGGGGCTGGGTGGGTTTCAACCCTAACCTTTCTTAGAGCCCCATAGTAAAGTGTTTTTCATACCCCAATTACAACTGGATCATTGTCCAACCCTTCCCCCCCCCATTTATTTTCCCACAATCCTCACGCTGCCTGCAGTAAGTCCCCTCTTATCCAATCCAGTTTTCGAGCTACCAATCTGACAGTACTGGATGGATCATGGAATGACATTCTCTGGTCAACGACAAAGACCATTAACGTCGCAAGAATATTTACTTTGGCATTATCACAGGTTTTTTAGGTTCGCAATAATCAAACACAGAGAAATTGGAGTTTAAACGCATTGAATAGACTGCTATACTGTCTAAGGACAACGAATAAGCTGGTGCCCCGCGCATGGCTTTCGAGTGGCGCTTTCGAAATTTCGAATCAATGATGGTTGTTAGTGTCGCCCTCCTTCTTTCTCAGGCTACATTTAAAACGTGCACTATTGCTTTCGTTAATCACGTTACAAGATATAAAACAATCGACGTGAGGGCAGGCCTAGTCCTTACCGTAGGCCAGACTTGTCTGTATGCCGTACAGCCTCGTGTATGTATTATTAAGTTAACATTATGAATTGTAGATTGTAAATGTAGTCTAGCGCGGAACTTTTTCTAAAGCCCAAAAAATTTCGCGAGGTCGCGGTGACGAAATTTTCAGTGACGGGTGAAATTTGAAAAGTAGCCCAATTCGCGCTTTTCGCGACGACATGGCAACCCTGTTTAAGCGATTGCGTTTATTCTTCTCTGCTTCACCGGGGGGCGCCAGTGGAACAGATCTCTGACGAAATCAGAAACAGAGACTGGGCGGGGGATGTTAGAGTGTTGAAATGGTGTTGGATCACTTGGATGGATGAGGTTCTTACTTGCTTTAAAAATTCACCTATATATTCGGGGCCGCGTCAATCAATGGCAGCGCAACAATCCGAGTTCATTCGTTTCTAGCCTTTTCTGCCGTAAACAGTTTCCGTAATTGCTTTTCAAAAAGTTTCTAAGCCTAATTATTTTTGTGTTTTAATCTCTGTGAGTATCCTGGTATCCAGACCGAAAGTTTTTGAGCATCTCGTAAGGATGCGTGGCATAAACCAAATTGGAGAGATATACAGGTACAGAACTTCACTCCTTCAGCGATAGGCTATGGATGTCTATTTAGGCTATGGGAGGTGCCACGGGTTCAAAGTTCAAGCCCCCTTCACCCCAAAACAACTAACTTTCAAATTATTTTTTTAAATTATGCATTTTGACTCATGTTCATCGGAAAATCCCTCGAAATGGAGATCCTCTGTCTTCAGCTCTGTTCCTACAACATTTAGTTATTTTGCATGCCAATATATCCTGCACTCCCTGCAGTGTATATAGTGAAGTCACCTCTGTCCTGTCCTTGATTCATGGGCGGAGTTTGGTTTCCGTTCTTGGAGGGGCTAAAGCCTTCTTGGGGGGGGGTAAGCCCGGAAAAAGATACCATTTACACGGTAAAAAATGAATCTGGGTCTTCTTGAAGAGGCTTATTCCCCCCAGCCCCTGATAAACTCCGCCCATGCTTTAAAAATGCCTGTCTACAATCTTTCGATAAATCATGATTAAATGATTATAATTATGTCTATACGGGCCAAAGGATTAGAACTATCGACCGCCTGTCTATGATTTCCATCACACTTTCTACTCGGCAAAGCACCATCTCTGTTACAATAGGCCTCAGCATAGACCTAGTAACAGACAAAGATGACAATTCTTGCAACAGCAACAACAACGCTGACAACAGCAAAATCCTCCTCCTCATCTCTGATAATAACATCATCATCATCGTCGTCATCGTCGTCGTCATCATCATCGTCGTCGTCGCCATCATCATCATCATCGTCATCATCGTCATCATCATCGTCCTCGTCATCATCATCATCATCATCATCATCATCATCATCATCATCGTCGTCGTCGTCGTCGCCATCATCATCATCGTCATCATCGTCCTCATCATCGTCCTCATCATCGTCCTCATCATCATCATCATCATCATCATCATCATCATCATCATCATCATCATCATCATCATCATCATCATCATCATCATCATCATCATCATCATCATCATCATCATCATCATTCTCCTCCTCCTCCTCCTCATCATCATCTTCTTCTTCTTCTTCTTCTTCTTCACCGACGACGACGACGATGACGACGACATAACCTATGACAACTTTTGACACTAAATTTCAGTTATTATATAGGCTATACATAACAAACGGACGCTCGATTTTTGATGGTGAAATGACGGTGCATGGATGCCACAGGCTCTGTTTTAGCGGCGACTCCATTTCTCGGACTCGAGCTACACGAAAACGATAATCGGTCGTTCTCTGATCAATGCAAAAGTATCGTGCAGGCTATTTTGCAGCCTAACATCTGTTGCGAGGGCGGTAGGCCAAAAGGCTTACTGGTGAAAAAGAGCTATTAAATGTTTCTTCGTGTTAGAGATGAATAATGTAATTTGAGCATCAACCGGTGACGCACTATTTTTAGGAAAGCTGTATCAAATGCTGACACATATTGAAAGCACGCTGACACTCAAGTTTCTCTATGCTTCACGCAAACGCCATTAAATTTAACCATGTGTTGTCGGGGCTTCTAAGGGTAAATAAACCCTGGAGTAATTCCTACCTTCGAAAACGCCGCGATCTGATTCAACACGCATGTCTGATTAACATTTCGCAGGCGCATAATTAAACGCTTACGCGCCATTAATTATTGCTGGCCGCGCTGAAACTGAACACCCGTGGGCCGTGGACTGCGCCGCGAGGGTAACTCCGAGCCACCTTAGCCTTTCTGACCGCTTCATCAACCCACAGTAGCCGCAGTCATGCCATCGCGGCGGGTAAATTGATACAAATCCAAGCGGTCCGATACGTGTAGGGTACATTGTTTCGAATCTCCACCCTGCGTCCCCTTGGTGGCATAATGGACGGTTCCGGTGAGTCCTGCCTGTGCTAGACACACTATTCAATTTCAGCTCGCGCCGCTACTCGACGCGTAGAAAGTTTGGCGAACTTTTCCCGTTTCGCAGATCGATGACTGGTGAATGAAATATACTTGGAAAATATCGCTACAGCCAGAAATTGATCGGTTCCTGGCGATCGGCTGTCGTCGTGGCCGGTCACTTTGTTGCGAACGCGGGACTATTTGAGGAGGGCGGCGGCGGAAGGGGCGGAAAGTAGGGCGCCGCTTGTGGCCGTATACCGGCGGAGTCTCGGTGAGTCGGTCGGTCGCCGTCTTCGTCGATTTCCCGATGGTCGACTACGGCGTCGTCTGTTCGTTGGAACCTTGGGTGATTTTCTCGTCATTTATCTTGTTTTCGGCGTTTTTCCTCCCCTCTTCTCCTCCTGTCGATAGAATTTGCCGGTTCGTATGAAAGCCCCGCGGGTTTGCGGCTTCTTCTTGCGACAGCCGTCGAGTTGTGACGATATTAATCGTTATTTTTGATCGTTTCTAATCTTTTTGCTGGCGTGTCGTCGTCGTCGTCGTCAGCCGCGCTCGCTCGGAACAAGTCTTGCCGAGAGCGAGAGAGGAGGACGAGAATTGGAGAATCGGAGAAGCCGGGAGGAGAACTAGAACTGTCGTGCGAAGAGTAACATCGGTTGCATAAGTGTACGGGAATTCGAGAGGATCATGGGTGACGTGGCGTGCCCGAAACGCCGGGATATGTTCGATAGGCTGAGGCGGCGTATCGAACTCTACAAGAGACGGCATTCGAGCGCCTGTGGTTGGGGTCGGCAACCGGAAACGTCGTCATCGTGGTCGACATCATCATCGAACGGAGGAGGATTCGGTGAAGGAAGACGAGAGGAGATTCAGATGCTGCAGCAGAAGTGGCAGGAAACGAAGGTTAAGAGAGCCGCCGCTGCCGCTGCTGCTACCTCGAAGGGTGAGAAGTCATCACCGGTGAGTTAGGCAGACCTCATAGAAGTGTGTGTTGATTTCAATTGTTTCAATTACTAACTTGCAATGCTTCTTTTGAGTAATTTTTGGAACTGCACAATCGCTTCTTTTTCCCTTCCCATCCTCCATGGAAAATTTGTCCCAATCGAATGACATTGAACATTTAAAACTAATTTTAACTGCACAAAACTGCTTTTACGGTTGCACAAACTCATTTATAACTGTTCCATAATGTGTAGAAACCCATACTAAAGAAAACCCTGTTAAGCTGGATAAATATTGTTATTGTATGCTGTTTAATAACCAACCCTCGTAAGACCATCTTTGGAGATCAACCATATTTTAAAATCTGAACCTGTCAACTTTCGATCGTTCAAGCGAAATTTTTTATTTTGGTCCTGGTGTTTGTGAGACCTGCTTGTATATTCTAAAGTATAAATTCCGAATGATAAGTTTCCCGTCCCCCAAGTCTCAGTTACCCGTAAATGAGCAGTTACTTATGTTCTTATTGGGTTAAGCATGCATGTACTTGTTATCATCTTTATCACCATTATCATCATCGTCGTGGTTGTCAATATAATCTCTATGACCTTGTGTAACAGTTGAATGTTGTAGCAGCTTTTTCTTCCGTTAACTTGGCTGGTTAATATTTTTTGCAATATTTCTTTCCAATTTATAGCTTCCCAGACCAACATCGTCATTTCAACGTCCATAACTTCCAGTCCTCTATTTTTTACGATCATTTTCCTAAGTATGGTCTTCTCCGTTATGATAAGGGTATACGTAGAATTCATATATATATATATATATATATATATATATGTGTGTGTGTGTGTGTGTGTGTGTGTGTGTGTGTGTGTGTGTGTGCGTGTGTGTGTAATCAGGAAATAATGAGATTCACCGCCTTAATTGCAGAAGATGATCTGTTTCATGTTTCCCATGTGTCATGATGCAGTTGAAGCGACATCTATACGCAGCTGTTGTTGTAAAGTTGCCAAGCATAGGATGCCATCAAATGGACACAATAATCATGTCTGCCATGACTTTCGTTATATTCAAACACGTTGCAATGGTGCCTGCATGTATTCGGGTGTGTGTACATCAGTTGGTACAGTTTGTCACCAGATGGCCGTATGCACCCTCTGACCTCCTCGCACCCTTTGACCCCCTCGAAATGTCTCCTTCCTTGCTCAGCGGCCCGGAACGCAATTAGCTGTCATTTACCATGGAAACCACTGTCCTGTAGGACCTTCTTCCCATGGGAAGTTCACTCTCCATGTCTAAAGAGACTTTCAAGACTGAGCGTCCAGGAAAGAGTCAAAGATGCCAGAAATTGAACAATGGGCATTCATTCATTCATTCATTCATTCAATTCATTCATTCATTCAGTTATTCATTTATTCTTTTATTTATTCTTTTATTCATTTATTTATTCATTCAATTCATTCATTTATTCATTCATTTATTCATTCATTCATTTATTCATTCATTCATTTATTCATTCATTTATTCATTCATTCATTTATTTAATCATTCATTCATTATTCATTTATTCATTCATTCATTCCTGCTCAGAGGCACATTCACTGGCGAGTCACAGAACCACAGACAAAGGTTGACAAACACAGATGGAATTATAATACCTGCAAGGAAACTGAATCAAATCCGTTCATATAATTATGTAAATAGGTGATTTCCTTACTTACTTACTACTACCCTTCGTCACCTTACATCATCTGACAATTTAATTCTCTGAGTTTCTGATTCTGAGTGGTGAGAGATGGTTGTTGTGGAGCATGTATACCACAGCTGCAGTGCCAAAGCTATATACTCCTACATAAGTGCTTCAGTGGCCATCCTTAAGACGGGCATGAAGTCCAACACCCACACCGCAGTACAATTATTACAAAAGGGAAGTTTAGCATTGGCAGAGAGTTGACCAGTTACAAAGAGCTGTAATAAATGATAGATCTCAACGGTTTGCGATGGAATCTTTTTGCTGTTCTTTATACGAAAATAATTGCAGACTGGCCTGCACTATTTTGTAGCCTTTACTTTTGTCTCACGGCACTCTCCGTTTTTCCTTTTATCAATGAAAAAAATATAATTTTCAGCATAAAATGATAATAATTGTTAGAGGTCGCTTCCGGTTCTGAAAGTTTCCAACTTATACATACATTCAACTTCCAAGATGATGACTCTTAGAATGATCTAAGTTTAATGCAACATAATTATGTCTTAGCATGACTTCCCTAACAGTAAGAATGACATAATCTCTCGGGGCTAATATTCACAGATGCACCTACATGTAACAAATGAGTAGCCTACAATCCCTACATGCAATTTCCTTATCTTCCTACTTTACGTGTCCCAACCCTGCAGCCTGATCTAACTTCTTCCTGTTATTACTCATTACCTGTTCTAAAATTGGTCAAATCACTAAGATAAACTGACGTGAGTTTGAAAATAAAGGTGTTGTCATTGTTTTGTCTGACCCTTCCCCAGGGCTTCAGATTGGCCCACTTGGCTAATGGGGACCAATTGAAAAGGAAACGGATATTATCCCCCGGATATTATCCCTTCGGACAAAAGACCCCCGGGCATTATCCCGCCCGGTGTAGGACATTATCCCCCCCGTCTATGATATCATTACCTAAAAATGATGCACAAAATATAGGAATAGGCCTATGTTAAGTGAATATCTAGGCTACGCATTGGACATTAGTTTAACATTGTAAGAATATGTTGAGGTATTTTAAGGTTTATATATGTATATTATACAGGAAAATTATGCATCCAAAATATTTACAGTATTTGCAAGTCTCTAAATTAAGTCGCAAACAGCATTAAAAGGTCTTATTGTGGAATGACACGAATAACTCCTTTGGTTAAAAATGAATAACTAGAGATTGACGATTCCCATTTGTTCATTTCAAAGCCAATTTTCAATGGAAACGACGCTAAGAAGTCTATGAAGCTCAGATGTAAATGACGCTAACAAACCTTCGTTGTAGCCATATGTCTAACTGACACTAACAAGTAGGCCTACTTACTGTATAAACGCATGACACTGACCATTCCTAAGTTTGACCTACATGTGAATAACTGCATGTAACAGGTCTCCATATCAGGACAGCAGTAAGAATTTGACACAGTGAACAGAACCTGGACAATAAAGCTTTTCCAATTACCTGAAGAAATGGACAAATTGCATAATAAACAACGTTAAAAAGTCTTAATTGTGGATTTGAATGACACTAACAACTTTTTGCGTCAGAAATGAATAACCAAATGACACTAACAAGTCTTTAGTTTGCATCTGACTGGCAGTAGCAAGTCTTATCGGTTACGGCATTGACAAGTTCACAATGCGAAAGATTCAGCTTCATCAAAGAAGAAACAGACTAATTGCACACAGGGTAGATTTTGTCCGGAGGTGGATAACGTCCTACGCAAAGTGGGGGGGAAGTATGTTCGGGGTGCTTTTGTCCGGGAGGATAATGTCCGGGGGATAATGTCCTACACCCGATTGAAATTTGAAAGCCAGAAATCGTCTATCTTAGCTATGGTCAAAGATGCGCTTCTTTGTGGATAAACTGGATAGTGTGAGCGCTGTGGTGACCACATTCAATGCGCTGGTTGCAATGGTTTTCAGCTATAGGTGCGACGGTACGTGCGGTACGTACATTAGCCCTATGTATATATATATATATATATATATATATATTATATGTTTATATATAATTTCTATATGCAGTCATATTTACATATTATGTAAGTATGACTGTATATAGAAACTATATTTAATTTACAGCATATAATTGTATGTATACATAATTTCATAAATGCCACATCTAAAATTATCTCTTTCCTCTGCAGTGCAGAACTATTCATGCTTATGAAAGCGATAAGCAGTGAGCACCTTATTCATTGGCCTGCAATTCAGTCACTTTCTAGTGAAAGAACTCCACCTAAGACGCCCGAAATTCACTAGTGCAGACATAATATTATATAGCTACAATAGTCCATACAACATAGGACATGTATAGGAATGGGAGGCAGGTATATATACAGAGCAAACAGCCCACCAATCAATTCCCTTCCCCACCTCCAGATGTCAGCAGCGATCAATTTCATCGATCCTTAGACACGGCAATTAACTGGCAATACATGAGCAGACATTCTAAAATTATAGACTGCAGTCGTAAAATTATTGGCAGCACAGCGGCTACAAAAAGCAGCCTGCTGAGGGAAGGGGTAGGTAGCACTGACTACGAGTTACATGATGAATTTCAGTCAAGCTTGCTAATTAATTATTTACTCAATTTAGAACCAGTTGCAGAATCCACCATGCATGCACTGCGGCTTTTTGAAGCACTTCTGAAAATTCTCAGTTCAGCTTCTATATTATACATGTCGTAATGTAACGTAATGACTTTTACGCTTCTGTAGACATTGTGAGGTGACAATGAAAAGATCAACTGTCTGGATTTAGGACACATCCGACCACTCTATTACTTGCAAATACACTGTGAGAATAATTAGGGCCAGTGTCTGCATTTTTCAGACAATACTGTTGGGTGTTCGCACAATTATTATCCCCTTAAGTTCAATAACGCTGTTCTGATTGCATGACGTTACTTATCTTGTATTTATCTGTTCGTTTGATTAACGGAATACACTTATAAATTGTTTTCACGTGTTTGTTTCCTTATCGATGTACGTTTACATGTAGTTGATGCTGGTTTGATGTGGTGATGTGCAGCAACAGCAGCAGCAGCAGCAGCGCTGCAGCAGTCGTCCGATCTTAGATCAGAGAGCAATAAAGATGTAATATAACGATTGAACGTTGAGTCGTTTGCTCTCTCCCTCTCCGTCTCCGTCTCTCTCTCCCTCTTCCTCTCCCTCTCCCTCTCTCTCTCTCTCTCTCTCTCCCTCTTTTCCTCTCCCTCTCCCCCTATCCCTCTATTTTCCCTATCTCACCCTCTTCCTCTACCTCTCCATCTCCCTATCCATCTCCCTATCCCTATTAGTCTAGGCTTGGAATCTCAAAATGACACCGTTAGAAGCAAATCATGTAACAATTTGCTAACCGGTGTTTCTAGACTAATTTGACCCTGCTGAAAACGAAAATCGCGGTTAGCAAGCTGGATTTTTGGCCGTTCAATGGGAAAACAAGATGGCGGACAAAATGGCGGTCAGTTGCTTCAAATGGCTATAAGTAAAGTATTGTATGTGACAGGAACACGATTTTAGGCTCTAAATTAAGACTATAGGGTGCAAGGAATACAATGGAACCAAATACACATGTAGCACTGCAAGAAAATCAAAATGGCGGACAAAATGGCGGCCAGAATCTTAAAATGGCTGTAAGTGAAGTTATGTATGCAGTAGAATCATGATTTCAGGGTCTAAATCAACTTTTTCGGGGTCAAGGAATGCAATGGAAGCAAGGTAACATATGTGGCATTGCACGGAAACCAAGATGGCGGACAAAATGGCGGACAAAATCTTAAAATGGCTATAAGTGAAGTTATGTATGCAATGGAATCATGATTTCATGGTCTAAATCAACATTTTCGGGGTCAAGGAATGCAATGGAAGCAAGATAACATATGTAGCATTGTAAGGAAACCAAGATGGCGGACAAAATGGCGGACAAAATCTTAAAATGGCTATAAGTGAAGTTATGTATGCAATGGAATCATGATTTCAGGGTCTAAATCAACATTTTCAAGATCAAGGCATGTGAAGAAACCATTGTGACATATATAGCACTGCCTGGAAACCAAAATGGCGAACAAAATGGCGGCAAGAATTTCAAAATGGATGTTAGTGAAGTCATGCATGCAATGGGAACTTGATTCAAATTTTTGGCCAGGTCTTTGCAAGATGGTCGCTGAAACCTGCGCAGTTGAATTTATCTACAATGTTCCCTTATTTGACCAGATATGCTCATTCAAATTATCGCAATGCCTTCAGCAAGTATTAAACCAAGGAGTGTTCTTCAAAAGAACACTGAAAAAATTATAAAGGAAGATTGTTATATCATGCAGTGCCTTATTAGATCGTATCAAGCTGACTGTCCCATGTATCTGGAAACACGATTGTGCCATGGACTTTTCTCAAAACCAATGGGATTGGATTCTCTCTGCAAAAGTAACTTGTCCACTGTCCAGTCCGCATTTCTATAGCAGAGTCATGGCATTTGTTTAATTAGAATATTTTACGTAGTGCCTCTTCAAGGTGGGCTGTCCGGAATCGCTCCCGACTTAACTACAACTAAATAGGACAGTTTTTAGATTCTTAAGGAACAGAGTGGAGTGACCCATGGGCATGCAATAAGCGCTGTGAAAAGGGGTTGGCCATTCCCATTCCAGATTTTAGTACCAGCTACAGAGAATGAAAGGTGATGTCGAATAGCAGACCGCGAGTGAACCAGCTCAGCTTGGTCCGCCAACCGAAGAGTAGATCGACGCTGGACATCCGAGGTTGAAAAACAAGAGTTCTTTCAGACATAATGGGACTAGTCCATCAAGGCACTACCTAAGCAACACACAGACCCTGCAGGCAATCCGCTGCGGGAAAGGGGGCCAATGCAAGACATCCCGCATATTGTATGGGACATGACAAAATATTGTGATATGCCCATAAATCGCGACGCAGTTCATCCAACCTGTTGCAGTCAAATTATTGATGGACAAGCAATGGTTCAAGCAATAGGGAACCTCCAAACGCGAAGACATTTGGTGACCTGACAGATACAGTGGATACCTGTGTACAGGTAGCCTACTTTCGATTGGCTACAAGAGGGTTAATAATTATTTCCTTCGAAAGATATAGTGGAGATTGCTTTTAAAAAGTGAAATTGTACAGAAAATTACCACCACAACTCTGTCACTGTGTGGAGTCCTGAAATACTTCGTTGTCAGAAAATTGGGTGAATGTTCTTGGTAGTTCCTATGCTTGAAAGAAAGACTGATCTAGCTTTGAACATTCCTGTCTATTCAGCTCTCAACAGCCACATTTGGAGATATGGACTAGAGCGGTTGCTGGTGGTTACGTGAAAAAAGATAAGGTGTTGTCCACTGCCGGGTCAGATGTGTTTGCTTTATATTTAACGGTGTTTTGGTGATGTCAGGAACATCAGCGGAACGGAAGCTCATCCAAATCACGTAACTATGAAGAATTGAGTGTCCTTCATGCTACAACTGGATGTGATATGACATATTTAGCAGCAATCAGCTGAAAGAATGCATGAATAAACTACTTGAAAGTTCCCACTTACTTTCTACATTTGGAACATTTCATTATGAGCTCATTACCAAGCTGTAAGTTTGGAAAGACCCATTTTTCTAGATATTGATGTTCAGATATCATCCTCACCTTCATCGGATGGAGTGTGGCGGAAGAAAGTAATCTTTACCAGTGTGCGCCAAAGCCACATTATAGAGTTTGTCTATATCAAATCATGTGAAGTTGACAAACGTAACATCAGGCCCTGCTGCTATCGAAGTGCGATCTTGTCATGTGCACTCAGGTGCAATTGCATTGACAGCAACAAGGCCTGAATCGACTCTACGGTACCCTATATCCGTCAAGTCATGAAAAGTTGAAACTATTGATAGGCCAAGTTATGAAACATTGAAGCATGCATCCTGTATATACATAAAGCCAGCAATAGTTAAACTGCAGTGCAGTCATAGGCTACTAAAAATCTTCACTATAGGTATGACAATTTCACTGCATAACATTGCATGTGATTTTGTTGGAAGCATAATTATGACCTGGAAATTACTAGTCCACACTGAAATCACGTCTCCATCGCATATGTTCAAGACATCACTCATAGCCAGTTGAAGTTTTTGTCCACCATTTTGGTTTTTGGTTTTCTGGCAGTGTCACATAATATATTCCGTGCTTTTAATTTCATCACTTTCCTTAATTCCGAAAATTCTCATTTACATTCTGAATTGATGTATTAATTAGATACAGAAATTCACTAAGAGCCAATTCAAGAATCTGGCCGCCATTTTGGCCGCCATTTTTGTGTCCAGGCAGTGCTATATATGTCACATTGGTTTCATCACATGCCTTGATCTTGAAAATGTTGATTTAGACCCTGAAATCATGATTCCATTGCATACATAACTTCACTTATAGCCATTTTAAGATTTTGTCCGCCATTTTGTCCGCCATCTTGGTTTCCTTACAATGCTACATATGTTACCTTGCTTCCATTGCATTCCTTGACCCCAAAAATGTTGATTTAGACCATGAAATCATGATTCCATTGCATACATAACTTCACTTATAGCCATTTTAAGATTTTGTCCGCCATTTTGTCCGCCATCTTGGTTTCCGTGCAATGCCACATATGTTACCTTGCTTCCATTGCATTCCTTGACCCCGAAAAAGTTGATTTAGACCCTAAAATCATGATTCTACTGCATACATAACTTCACTTACAGCCATTTTAAGATTCTGGCCGCCATTTTGTCCGCCATTTTGATTTTCTTGCAGTGCTACATGTGTATTTGGTTCCATTGTATTTCTTGCACCCTATAGTCTTAATTTAGAGCCTAAAATCGTGTTCCTGTCACATACAATACTTTACTTATAGCCATTTGAAGCAACAGACCGCCATTTTGTCCGCCATCTTGTTTTCCCATTGAACGGCCAAAAATCCAGCTTGCTAACCGCGATTTTCGTTTTCAGCAGGGTCAAATTAGTCTAGAAACACCGGTTAGCAAATTGTTACATGATTTGCTTCTAACAGTGATTTCTAGAGCCCTTTTGAGATTCCAAGCCTAGACTATATTCCTCTATCTCACCCTCTTCGTCTTCCTCTACCTCTCCCTTTCCCTCTCCATCTCCCTACCCCTATACCCCTATCTCACCCTCTTCCTCTCCTTCTCCCTCTCCCTCTTCCCCCTTCTTCTGGTCGTATTGGTTGATGTTGATGAGTAAAGCCTTCGATAAGATATCGAGAGCCTGACGAGATTAGTCACAGGCCAGATCCCTCCCCCACCGACCGACCAACCGACCGATGGGACTGCTGCTGCTGCTGCTGCTGCTGCTGCTGTGCTGTCAAATGGATGGCTGGCTGGATTACGACGAGATTGTCTCACGTCTGCCTCCTCCTTCGCCCTTGTATAGCCTACCGATGGCAGTTCCACTGCAGTCTATGCTCAGAAACATTGTTTCAGGGATGAAGTTCTGCTGCTGCTGCTGCTACCGGTGTCACGAGATAAAGTCTCCCCCCGATACAAAGTCTCTCCCCCCCCCAAAATAGTCTCCCCTGGCTGAATTTTTTTTATTACAGGACATTTTCTGATGTAAAAGGCTAAAAGCATATGATATTTTCTTGTTAAATAATTTTGCAACTAAACTAACGATTTAACCTGCTCATCTATACATTTTGTGCGATTGTATACAACCCAATATCACGCTGAACGGGCCCGGGGAGACTTCGCTTCGTGGACGGAAGAAATATTATCTCCCCACCACGGAGTCTTTATTTCAGATTATACTCTTCGGGGGTCGAATTTATTCTGGAGCAGATTCGCCGGGGGAAGAATCTGTTTGGAAATAAAGTCTCCGGATGGGGGACTTTTAGGTGGGAAGACTGTAACGCGACACCGGCCGGTTCTTACCTCACACGGGGTTTGCCGTGTGTATATATTAAAGATGCATTGAACGTTCATAAATATATATATATATAATATATATATATATGTACGCTCAATGCATCTTATATATATATATATCGTTACGCTACAGATTGTCTTCTCCGACTTGTAATCGGTTACTTTCACCTTGATTCCATAGTGAAATGGATTTATACCTGGTAAATTATCGGGCTTATCTAGACCACTTCCTTGTTGGTCGGCCATGTGTTTCCCGGGCGGTCGGGCCTTTCGTACGGTGGTCCTTTTCATCCTTTATCGCAGTTTCAGACGGATCGCAAACCCTCTGTGTTATATACCGCCGTCGATCTGTGCTGCGTGGTACATGTCTGATGCCAGCGGAGTCAGTCCCAGCCATTCCCGGCCGAGGGTATCCCATGAAACGCGGAACTAGCGGTCGGCATACATGTATGTGGTAGTCGTGGAGATAGATCGAAAAGTAGATACCGTATCTTATGCCCGTTGGTCATATCATATATATGTCTGCCTCACGCAACGTTTGTCTTTGCTTTGGCAGTATACGGTACTCGCTTTACTATTATAATCCACTTAAACAAAGACGTTGGCGATTGTCGCTTCTGTTATATAGACATGCTAATCGCTAATCTCTGTTCTGACGGTTGTGCATTTTATCGTGTGAAGTATATTATATTTTGTAGTGTATAACACAAGGACATTTACGTAGCACCCTGCTTCAATGAATAACTGATAATAATAATGTTGTTTGCTCTCTGCAGTAGAACTACGGTCGATGGTTTTCAACCTTTGATGAACTAAAAGTATATTTTTTACCTTTAATCCATGCGCATGCACTTGACAGCCATTTGATTCGAATCTGACTTTCCGTTGTTAGGTCGGAGTGCCTCTGATGAGTCTTTGACCCCCTCCCCCCGTCCCACCCCCGCCCACCACGGCCACGCTTCTGATAAATTTCTACTTAGACATATAGCAAGCGAACAAGTACACGCATACGCTGTATCTTATGTATACCTTTCTAGATTTCAAAGTTGTTGCTTTGTGTATTTCTCCATATATATATATATATATATATATATATATATATATATACGATTTGTCTATTCTGTAAATGTCTGACTTTGTAATTGTTGAATAATTGTTAAGCTTTGCCACTGTTTATGAAGATTATTTTCGTTAATCGTCACTTTCATTTTTTCATTTATCGACGGTTACTTTTGAAGTGAATGATTTAAATCCCTTTAATCTTTCTGTAAATCTGTATTAGCCTACTATTCTGTTCACCATTAACTTACTCGTTTCGTTAAACTGCACGCGTGCAGTGTGTGTGTGTGTGTGTGTGTGTGTGTGTGTGTGTGTGCGTGTGTGTGTGTGGGGGGGGTGAATGAGTTGCGCAGCTGAAGCGCAAAATGCAGCCACTGCAATACAGTGCTAAGACACCATAATAATAATTTCTATAAGTTCACTGGTCTGTTAAAGCTGTTCAAAAAGACGACGAAATTTAATCTGATTTACGATCTTAGTAAATAATTAAGCTTATTGATGATTTTACCGTAGTAAACAATTTGGACGACTGTGGTTGGCTAGAAAGTAGTGCTGAAAAATGACACTGTATGACATGTATGTAATCATGCGCAGCCGATGTGACCATAGGAGTAGATGCTGTGTCTGCTATACTTCTGCTGCTAGATATAACAACAGGTTCAGACTCAGGTGTCAGTTGCCAGGATTTTCTGATGAATCGTCTGGCCCTTTGTTATCCCTAACAACAGATCAATTCTGTCGTGTGTGACAGAGCTCTTCTGGTAGGACCATAAATCCGGCAGGGAACCAGCGCAGAGGTTCTGACTTCCGGTGACCCAGAGGGGTAGTCGTCGGGGGGGGGGAGTCAGAGGACACGGTGATGCTCCGCGTCACTTCCTGTTCTGCAGATGGAAGAATTCTGCTGGTCACTGAAAGATGGGAAATTGTGACGTGTGTGTCCGTTGTGCTCGGTCGCTCCTTCCCACCGCTCACCCACCGCTCACCCATCGCTCACCCATCGCTCACCCATCGCTCACCCATCGCTCACCCATCGCTCACCCATCGCTCAGTTGCTTATGTCATTTCATTCACAGCTTAAGACTCCCGTTTCTTCAAATTGCCTATTCAACAAAGACTGCGTCTGTCTGTCTCTGTCTGTTTGTCTCTTTGTCTGCCTGTCTGTCTGTTTGTCTGTCTCTCTGTCTATCTTTCTGTCTGTCTCTCTGTCTATCTTTCTGTCTGTCTCTCTGTCTATCTTTCTGTCTTAGCAGACTGATCTTTTGGATTATGGCTTGCGTACACAGATGGATCTTACGCTTATTATGGATCACCATCTCCTCGATCACTGCTTGGTTTAGGTGCGCCACCTGCTGATGCTTGTGCGCATTAAACTCCAGTGCTATGGAAGCTAATTAACAGCCTTTGAAGCTCAACAGAACACAACTTACACGATGTAATACATGGTTGAAAAGAGTGCTTCTCTGCAGCTAAGTATTTAAAATCTGCTATATTGTGTATCTTTATGTGCATGTATGGCATTGTATGTATTCGCGTCGGTATGTATTTGTGCATGTATGTTTGACATGCATGTATGACATGCATCTATGACATGCATGTATGGCATGCATGTATGGCATGCATGTATGCATCAAGACGCTTAGCTTAGTGCATTTTAAGCTCCTTACAAGAGCACTGCACATTCATGCATATGTTCACAAAGGGGGAAAGATCTTCGGGCAGCGGCAATGGACACCCCGTATTGAGCAGTTAATGTAGTTTTAAACAGAGGTTGTCGGAATTAGTGTGATGAATAGACTCTTCCAATACCACCTTTCGTCTTCACTGGAGTGTTAGAAGTCATATCTGGTAACACCTTGCATGGTGTAGCTTTTCATGGTAAAAACAAAAGTGTCTAGCTCAAACAGTGCCTGATTATAACAGACAATAAAAATTAGTTTTAAGCAAAGCGATGCCTCTTATACCCTAAGATATTGCATGTATAATTCGGACACTGTGATCATTACCAAGTATGTCCGAAGGAATTAATGGACAGGTCACAAGGAACGATGAGTCTGGTGTATTTTTAGTCTGGTAGAATTTCGTCTTGCAGTGGTCAGCCTTCGAGGGACATTGTTCATTAGGTTTGCCTCTTCCCCCCCCCCCCACCCAACATGAATGTCCCTTCAAAGAGATGAGACTGAATGGTTGGTCATAGGTAGGGGGTCGAATGATGATAGCATCAATATCAGTAAATGCAATTCAGCCACGTCGCCGTCTTTTGTGTTTTACTGGGTACCTTTAATTAAGGGTCTTAGAACAGCCGGTGGGGACTGCTTGGATGAATTATGGCTCTCTGCTGTTGCAACCTGGCGGCATTGTGAAGCTATTCTGTCCTGCAGGTTGATGTATTACTGCGGGCACAGCAAGAAATCTTTATAGCTGAAGCTAGGAAGAAAATTAATCAGAAGGTGGCAGCATATTAAAGAGGAGGATGAAGAATGATGAAAGCATCTGACAGCTGGGGTGGGGGTGGGGTGGGGGGGGTAGCTGCCTTCACGTGTTTTCCTCTGTCCTGGTCCTTTGAGTGAATACAATGGAACCTTAATTCGTATAGGATACCTTCAGCAGCAGCAGGAGTTTTATCAACTGTCATGTTTTAACCAGGTTGCATTATGATGATGCGTTTGCCATGCATTCTGAAACGGATTTGAATTTAGGAAGCGTGTTACTGTGGAAATTTAGGAAGCATGTATGTTGATCTGTGCAACAATGACAGGCACTGTTGTAATAATTATTGTGTCTCGGTTTCATGGGGTCGTCTATAATATTTTCTCTTCACAATAGCCGTAATGTCTTTGTTATCAACTGCATGTATACATTTATTTACCTAAATATTTTACAGAATAGGTTTGCTCAATCAAGTTTGAATGGCCATGGTTACCATGGATGTTATGACTGGCCATGGTTACCATGGATGTTATGAGGGTATATGCTTTGTCCCATGAGCGAGGGCTGTCAGGGCCACAAATGCGAGTCCTTTGCCTTCATTGTCCTTTCATGTGCTAGGGTACCATGGCAACCATCTTCGACGTTTTCCTTCTAATTAACAGGTGGATTGCCAAGTGCCACTAAATTACACTAAAGATCATTGGGTTGCTGAACTGTGACATCATGCATTGTCTGTTCGTTGTTGTCTCAAGACAATGGTCTCTCGCACTGGGAGCACCTCTGATTAGTGCACAATGCAAAAGGCAGTAGTCCTATAAAAATTTACAGATACAATGCAATGCAATACAATACAATGCAATACAATGCAATACATTGTAATACAATGCGATTCAATGAATGACGGTTATAAGCACATTAGACACTAAAGATCATTGAACTGTGACATAATTGTCAGTAATTCAGAAGTGTATGCATGCACCAGGTTTGCACCTATTACTTCAGAAAACATACAGCATTTATACTAATAACAATTAGAAATATAACAATAATTGTGTATGAGCCTAATGATAATTTGTATCCCTGTAGTAGGTGAAAGGATCAATTACTTGCGATTATGACGACGACGACGACGACGACGACGATGATGATGATGATGATGATGATGATGATGATTACGACAACGACGACGACGACGACGATGATCATAATAGTCGTAAATTATAATAACAATCAACGACAGTAGCGAAGTTCAGTTAATTCAGATATGCAAAATTGATCACTGAGAATATTTGAGTGCATCTGTATAGGTCCCGATTTGGTTTACTGCATTGATGCAAATAATTCATTGTATGCGAACAGGGGTGTTATATTGTTGTTGTGGATACAATCATTGTGTATACATCCGAGTAGACGTATCTGTCGCGGAGCAGAAGAGCTCCCCCGCTTGTCCCCCGCATACGTACGTAAATTGCATCACAAAATGCAATTTGATACTTCTTAATGCAAACACCGTAATACAATATTCTAACACGAAATTAGTTCATCAGGAGATGTCGTCAGAAAAGTGGCACTTTATTCTGTTTATGTTTGGGTCAGGTCGGTCGGTCTGCTTGCCAAGAAGACACCCTCCTCGTCGTCGTCGTCGTTCCCTAATGAAGGCCGAGGGGGGAAGGGTAGGCAGGGGTAACCCGCGCCCTCTGGCGCCGCGCCCACGCCGCGCGTGTGTAACCGTGTTTAGCGAGGAGCGAAGGCAGGAGTAGAGTAGCCTGCGTTGAGGGAGGAGGAGGGGAGGAGGAGGAGGATGTGCAGGAGGGATATCAGCAAGAGCAGGAGCAGGGGGGTGGGTGCTTCGGATACATCGACGGTGTCACCGCTGAAGCAGCAGCGACGGCAACGGCGGGGGGGCAGCGACGCGTTTCCCCTCTCTCCCCTTCTTTTCGTCATGCAATATAATCAATGGCGGCGTCGGCGGTGGTGTTGTGCACCTAGGCCGACGGACGGACGGTCCGATATGCGGACGCGTCGAATTGAGATGATACGAGCAAGAGTGCAGAAAGAGAGGAGAAAGGCCCGGGTGCCGGGTGAGGCCCGGGCCACCACCGCCGCCTGCCCGCCACCCGCCACCGCCGACGCCACCGCCTCGGTGCCATCGCACGAATGTGATTTGATTGTAATGCCGTAGTGAGCGCCGCTCCTCCTCGTCCGTCCCTCCGTCCGTCCGTCCATTGTCCGTCGTCAGTGGACTTCTGCCGGACCGATCGGTCGGTCGGTGGGTGGGTGCCCGGTCGGGCGTCGGATCAATAGTGCCTCCTCCTATGAAGCCGCTTCTTTCAACCGTTGCGAGGATGAGGATGAGGAGGCTGCGGTGGCGCTGGCCGTGGACGCCGCTTCATCGGGCGATCGGACGAAATGAAATGAAATGAAATATATTTATGACCGCTGATAGGTCTGGAATCGAAATGAGGGAAGATGCTGCTGCTGCTGCTGCTGCTGTTTCAGCTGTCCATCCGAGGCAATTGTGGCGGATGCTGCGGAGACGGAACCCATTGGTTTAGGACGACGGCTTCTTTATGTGTTGTATAGGGAAGGGACCAGCAGTGCCTCCTCTCTATATATGCTGTATATGCGTGGACGGGATGCGATGGGACTGGATGGACGGTAGAGGACGTTGGGGGGGGGGGGGGGGGGGGGTGGAGGAGCAGCTTTTAAACGACGAATGTATTTCGTTCGTGTTGTCATCTATAGATAAGACTCACTCAGCGGCGTCTCTGCTTGTGGCTCCAAGGGGTTTCTGGAGATTTCATACATTTTTAAAGGAAGTTCACTGCTTGTGGGAGTGCGTGTGTGTATGTGTGTGTGTCAGTGTTTAATCTAGTACCCCTCCTCTGGGGGGGAATTGAGGTATATGTGGGGAGACAATTGAGCGTCCGAAGGCTGAGACCGGAAGGGGGATAGGTATGGGGAGGGGGATGTGCCCCTCCCCAACAGAAACTTTTTGAATTTCCACATTGCAATGGCAGCATTTTAAGATGTCATCTTAACAAAATAGCTGTAGCCTACTTTTTCAGTGACCCATTAGAAACTTTTTGAATTTCTACATTGCAATGGCAGCATTTTAAGGTGTCATCTTAACAAAATAGCTGTACTTTTTCAGTGACTCATTAGAAACTTTTTGAATTTCCACATTGCAATGGCAGCATTTTAATGTGTCATCTTAACAAGATATATCTGTACTTTTTCAGTGACCCATTAGAAACTTTTTGGATTTCCACATTGCAATGGCAGCATTTTAAGATGTCATCTTAACAAGATAGCTGTACTTTTTCGGTGACCCATTAGAAACTTTTTGAATTTCCACATTGCAATAGTACCCTTTGAAGATGCTATTAATTTTTGGCAAAATAACTCCATTATTTCAGTACTGATAAAAAGTGTTTTAAGATTTCAATATATATATATATATATTATATAATTATAATTACAATAAAAATATCTTTATGTATCGAGTTCAGCAGCCCAGTTCTGCTGTTGCTGGGTTATTCTAATGAATAACTGCAGACGTATTAAAGTAGACCTATAAGCTGACTTTTCAGCACTCTAATCAGCTTATCCCAGTTTTCCATCATGGTCCTGAATTGCTGACCAAGATACACTTTCCGAAATCATATGGTACACAAATCAACCAAGAACTAATAAACCACCGATACCAAAATCGAGAAGCCATGTGTAGTAAATGATGTTGTTTTACGAGGTGTTCAAATAATAGGACCAAAACATTTTGAAATTTGACAGTTTAAAATTCGAAGGATAGCACTGGAGGGAAGTTGTAAAAAAATATTATTTGTACATAATATTACTAACAGTAAGTTATACTCATTTAGCAGGATTGTGTCATATATTATAATAGTAAATGATTACTACAACCATATAGTAGTAAATAATATTATGGTATATTATTATAACAGTTCATGTAATGCAACGATGTAAACAGCAACTAAAAACTATTAAAATTATTAAAAAATCTCTGTTTTTAGTTTGGAAATAAAATAGTGTTATACAGTAAGTTATACTCATTGCAATATGATAGTATCATTATATTATAGTAGTAAATAATGTCATTATAATCATATAATAATAAATAATATCACCGTATAAAACAGTAACTAAAAACCAATATCATTTTTGTCAAATTTTTCTGGGGTGAGTGGAAATGTCAATCCTGGGGGTGAACTTCCCCCCCCAGAGACGTCTAGAGTAAACACTGCACAGCTAATGTGGCTTCGTATACTTCTCTAGTTGGGCGACAGTTGGACTACTGTCTGCTTTCTGTGTCGTGCCTGACTGTATAGTTTGTAAATGTAATAATGTATGTATGTATGTATGTATGTATGTATGTATGTATGTATGTATGTATGTATGTATGTATGTATGTATGTATTGCATGTATTGCATGTATTGCATGTATTGCATGTATGTACCGTATATATGTATGTACATATGTATGCGATGTATTGTATGTATATATGTATGTACGTATGTATGTATGTAACTATGTATGCATGTATGTATGTGTGTGTGTATGTATGTATGTATGAGCCATACTGAGTTAATTTCTATGGCAGAATACATATCGGTGTCTTGTCATCAGAATAATTTGTGGTACGATAAATCATAGTTCTTAAAACCATTTTTTGGTTCCTGTTTTCCTTTAAATCTTGTCTTTTTCAGGGGTTTTTCTTAACTTTTTTAGTCTTTTATTACTTCTTTTAAAAAAACTGATATAGGGTCTATTTTACAACTTTAATTTAAAGTTATTTCATCAATATTTTTAATTTCCCAATTTCTTATTAAAGCAGATAAAGTAATTGCTGTAGATCAAGGTTTTTACTAATAATGTTGTGTTGTTTGCTTATAAAAATTAATTGTGTAAACAAGGTTTTTAATTTTAAAATGCAGGGCAAGACGTGGTAAAGTGAATTTAGTGAAATATTGTCTTTTTCGTTTTTTCTGTTTTATATTTTTTTGAAAGAATGCCGTTTTCAGTTTTCTCTCTTTAATTGAGCGCCTGCAAACGTACTGCGCTTTACATGTACACTGTACAGGTTATGCAGTAATCTTAATTAACATCAAACTGCATGGCACTAATAGCAGCCTACAAAGCATGTCCGCCCAACGGGGGCTCGAACTCGTTACCTCTCTCGCTCTCTACGCCAGTGTGTTATCCATTACTCTATAGCACCCCCTCGAGAATCCTACTCAGAAGCGCTCCCGACTACAGCACGGCCACTACATTTGGAGTTTCGAAGCGCTGAGCAATTGCGAGTGAAGGACTTGTCCAAGGCCCTACTATACTATGTGCTAAAGCATAATTATTATAACGAGTCTTTGGTGTAGGTTGTTATTGAAAGTGGATTCTAAAGTAAAAGAAAGTTTCTGTTTTACATATTTAAAGAGGAGCTACTAAAGTGGCTAACAGGTCAAGGCAGCAAAAACGGTTTTAATAGGTTTGCATGTCTCAAATGAAGTGCTGGAAAATTGTATAGGTCGAAGTAATCATAGTTGTAAGATTCGTATCCCTCTGTTTGGATGCTATTTCAAGTATACTGTGTCATATACGGACCGTTTTGCCAAAATGATTATGATGCAACAGTTCACAACTCCACATGTACCCACCCTCGGCAGTGTTGGATTAAGATACGAATTTTAACAAGATATGTTGTAAAGAGACCATGTTGTCATTGTTTGTTGCTGTCATTTATGTTTCATGTGTACCATGGATGATTAGCATCGCCCTCCTCCTTTTGCCAGACTTGTGACCGGCACTGCCAATGTACAAGCAGTTCCTGAGTTAGACCCTCTGGGGCACGGTGGTGTAGTGGGTTGGTCGTCGCCCCGCAGCCGAAGGGCTGGAGGTTCGAATCCACCTCAAGTCGCCTCCGCGTAGCGACCTTGGACAAGTCTTTCACTCGCAATTGCTCAGTGCTTCGGCGTGAAACTCCGATGCAGTGTCCGATCTGTATTCGGAAGCGCCTCTGAGTAGTAAGCTTGAAGGGGCGCTATAACAAGTGCACATACAAACAAACAATCATTCCAACATTATATGCATGTATATGAAACGTCCCATATAGTGAAAGGCAATTGTTCGAGTATACTCTGTAATTAATCAAGCGGATATTTTGTTCTGATAAGCTTATTCCTCTGAAGTTCAGCATGAACATCTGACAAATATAATTTGCTGAAAGCGTTTTCTTTTATGGGAGCAATTACATTACGGATGGCTTATAGTGGCTTATCTTACCTAGCCTGAAACCTACGTTCGACTGTATCTCTAGCTTTGAATCGGGTACTGCAGCGTTAATTAGCGGACTCGTATACTAATATGAGTGAGGCACACACAACCAACGGTTGCGATTTCTGCACTGCTCACACGTGATGCTGTATTATTTTCATAAGCGCCGGACGATCGTCTCTGGGTGGCTGTAAATTGCACAGATTGGTGGACGAATGCAGTTCATTTTCCCGCGCTCTCTCGCCACCCCGCTCCCTCCCCACCCTCCACCCTCCCAGGAGACTGACCAGTAATTGAACTTGTTCTTTGGCTGCCGCGGTCATTTGTTACTCCCGGATATTCACCTGTCACATTATGCCCTGCCGGACGCAGGACCTTGCCGGACGCACTTCGCCAGCCGGCCGGTCGGTTGGTCGGTCGGCGCTGTGGCCTGCCAGCGGCCTGGCTGGCCCGGGTAGCCGCGCACCCGCCCGCCCGGCTGGCTGGCCATCGCGCGCACAGTGGACAGGTTAAGCCTTGGAGAGACCTGTGACTTGGCTTGGCCTGCGCTGGTGGCGGCCGTGGTCCATGACACCGCGCTGGGCGGTCGGTTGGTCGGTAGGGGCAGTGTGGTATTGTAGCCGGTTCTTTAGGGTTTGCAAAGTTAGCCTGACTTGGTTAGCCGAGCACTATTGGTTTATTATCTGAATCCCGCGGGTGGCAAGTTGGCTTGCTCGGGACCTCCTCCCCTCCTCCTCCTCCTTCTCCTTCTTCTCCACTGGGGTTTTATGATAATGTTTGTGAGCAGCACAGGAGCATCTAGGCTTATAATAGGAGGACGGAATGAAGGGGACAGATATGGCCGGATAAAATATTATGACGGCAATTAACATGCATGTATATAAAACTGTATAATTACGTATACCAATGTATACATATATGTTCCTACAAATGGTGGTAGGGATCCCTGGGGCGAGGGAGCCGGGATGAGGGTAACAGGCGTCGGGGGGAGGAGGGGAGAGGGATCGGTTGCGGTCCACCCAGGTACATCCCCAGAGGGGGCCAGGAGGGGGGCGGGAGCACGGAGGGGGAGAGAGGGTATATATACACACACCTTACGTTTGTGTGCATATAAATACCTGGCGTGGACCGCAGGGCGAGGGGAAAGGGATCCCACCAAGCAGGAGGCCAAAAAAAAAAAAAAAAAAGAGGCGCCAAATGCCACCAGAAAAGAGCCAAATGGCCAAACAAATGAAAGTGTGTATATAAAACTGTATATCTCTGTACGACTAAATATGAATGTGACCACGCGTGTATCTAAATATATGGGCTTGTACAACAGCAAACAAGCTATGGGAAAAAAAAAAAAAAAAAAAAAAAAAAAAAAAAGAAGAAGAAACATAAATGCCATTGGAGAAAAAAAAAAAAAAAAAAAAAAAAAAAAAAAAAGCTTCAATGCCATGGAAAAAAAAAAAAAAAAAAAAAAAAAAAAAAAAAAAAAAAGAAGGAAAAGAAAAAAGGGAAAACCAATTCCCGGAAAAAAAAAAAAAAAAAAAAAAAAAAAAAAAGAGAAAAAAAAGAGACGAAGATCAAATGCCATGGAAAAAAAAAAAAAAAAAAAAAAAAAAAAAAAAAGAGAAAAAAAAGAGACGAAGATCAAATGCCATGGAAAAAAAAAAAAAAAAAAAAAAAAAAAAAAAAAATAATGTCTAATAGAACTAGAAAACTTGTTAGGAAATATAAATACCACAGCCACTTGTGAAACAGAACTAGAAGACAATGTTAGGAAAACTAAACAGTGTACACTGGAAAATTAAAACTAGAAGGAAATGTTAGGAAACATGAACAATGTACTCATCTGTTAACTAAACTTAAGCTGTGAAAAGAAGAAAGAAACGAAAACAAAACGAGGAACAAAAAGAAACCATCAACAGGACTACCAAGGACGGTAAAGGCCAAAAGCCATACACCGTCGTTAAACCCCATTCAACGAAGGGGACAGATGGATCATTGCCGTACTGTGGTTTCGACGAAGGGTCGGTGTGGTGAGGTGGAAGTTTATTACAAGACCAACCGGGATGTTAATGACTGAATCCGTGATGCAATACAGATTAGATACAGAGCTTGATTTATATGTTTCATAATAAACAGAATCAAAGGGTAAGTACAGTTACAGTACTGGATGGATTTCGGATAAAAGGTAGGCCTACCAACAGACTGACAATTAAATGCCTAATAGTCCTTTGTGCTGCTTGGAACAACTGCTGCGAATTCAATGGACTCAACAACAATCAAACTACCCTGCAGCCTTTCATTGTTTTGCTATATGAACAAGAAGGATTTGGCTTCCTCAATACGCGCAGGGAGACTGTCTCAAGCATGCGGGTCCGCAATTCGAAAGACCCGATCACTCGTTTTAGTTACTGGCATTAAAAGCTCAGAATACATGTAAAACACATGTAGGATTCATTTGCACACACTAATCCACACAGAAATCTTCTTGAATTTATATAGCGTGTGTATACTGTGTAAGGTACGCTAGATAGGCTAGATGCAGACTACCAACTAAACTATAACTGAAACAATTCGTACAACAACAGGCGTCCCCAGTAGCCTAATGCTTGCTGCCGGTGGTTACGGCTGAACAGTGGACCAGTGGCATGGAATTTCTTGCTCGTAATCGCGATCGCAATCTTCAACCTTCCTAAGGCGCTACCCAAAAGTTAGCCAAGCACGGTGACACCAGCTTATTCACGAGCGCTGCGTTGCGTCAAAAATGATTGTCCGTAAGAGTAGTCCAAAGATGGTCCAGGTCGAGTTACCATTGAGTTACGTTTCGTTGGTACCTTAATTATAGGGAAATTGAGGTACCAAACATAACTCAGTCGTGCAGATTACCTTTAATACAGAGTGGTAAGATGACTGTTTACGTTTATAATTGTGTAGGTATATATGTATCTGAATTTTTATGTAAGCACAGTTTCCCAAATGAGCTGAGGCATAGCTATTTGGGAAATCTGATCTGTGTCGAAAGACACGAGATTTTGCAAGTAGACAAGTTGTTGTTGATCCAATTATCTGACGTGAATTGCGTGACTTCTGTTTATTTCATTTCCTTAGTCGCCATCAAGTCTGGTGTTGTTGTTGTTGTTGTTGCTGCTGCTGCTGCTGCTGTTGTGTTACCTGCTGTCATCTTGAAAATAAAGAAAAACAGTCGGGTCTTTTTAGCTCGTATATTGATATTATACTCTATCAATATTGGCAATTTATCTTAATTTTTATGATGGATGTTTAAAAGGCTATTGTCGGATCCCCGCTAGTGTATCATGCGATATATGGCATCCAAATTTTCATTATGTTGAGAAACCATCTACATGAGTACGAATAAAGAACTAGGTCTACGTTTCTTTCGAATATGCGATCAGTTAATCGAAATTCAAGTGGCGACTGATGTCTGCTATTTCCTTCTGTCTGTTCATGGTCGAGGATAATTTTCTTTCGAGAATTAAACTGTCTATATGTATACGATATTCGGGTGTTCGTGATGCGCAGTGGGACTTACAATTGATTGATATTGATTGCGTGTATTATACCGACTTCGTTTGTACATATATGACTATCACTTTTTCGATCGGACGTTTCAATCAACCGCCCGGCCCCGACCGACACCCATAGATGCAGCCAAACGCTGTTGTGTCCAACAAGAAATGCGAAACTCGTTACATGTATAGCCTCTCCCCCTGGTATATCGTAAGTGTACCGAAATTATTATAGTAGATTAATTCTTTACGATGCTTTGACAGTAGCTCTGATCGTGTCTTTGGAGAACTTGGTCTTCTCGTGACCAGATATGTGTTTGGACAGCTGGCGGGTAATGACACTCTGCTCCTCCTCATTATCCTCCTCCTCTTCTTCCTTCTCCTCCTCCTCCTGCTCGTTACGTCAGTTTGTTTGCTCGGTCCCTTCCTCTGGCTTGCTCTCGTGGCTCATGATATCAGATTGGTGCGTGTAACGTCTCCGTTTTTATGCTTATTTTAGCGGGTAATTGAAAATGTACTGCATTTAAATGATCTGTTCAAAAAGACACCAATTCTTTATAAATGTATGATATAATTGAAACTATTAAATACACAATACAATTACGCAATATTCCTATTTACTTATTTGGCGTATCACTAATTATAATTAACTAAATGCTTATCTGTACTCCACAGTTGAGATATATGACATATCGTTTCTGTAGTGTAAAACGGCCTTGAAATAGTTCTGCAGATTCTCTGTAGATTCACTGAATGAAGATTAGCAACCCGGTGCTATATTTGAAGAAATAGTTCTGCTGATTCTCCGTAGATTCACTGAATGAAGATAAGCAACCTCGTGTTATATTTGAAGAAGGATAATGAGATACTGTCAAGCTGTGGAATCCAGATCGAATACCAGACAAGACAATATTCAATACTTCCGTAGCATCAAATTATCACACTCCAACCAATGAGAATTTCCTTCCCAATTGAAAATGACCTTGAAATGTCAACCAGAGACAACGAGCCCAAAATCGTTTCTCAACACACGAATATCGTCTCACCAACCGTCACGATCACAATGTAGACTTCACGGACGTTTGAATTCGCAACTTCGAATTTCTAAATCGCCTCTACTCTCACACGAATGCCTCGTACTGTTTTACGACCAGATACGAGCATAATCCTCATCCTCACCATTGAATAAACTTCAAATGAATTGCCAGACACAACTGAGCAACCATCTTTCTCAATGTTCATGTAAGGAATCAACTGTTTATGTCGAATTTCAATGACGTGGCTATTTCCATTCAATTCTGTCCGTTACGCTCATTTCGATGCTTTTTATTGGTTACGCGTCGATGCAAATGTTTTCGCTTACGTAAGCGTCCATAGTAACCACTTGACGTCACCATGACTGCCTCACTCATGTACGCAAGATTCGTGGTCTCCTAGTTACTAATCCACTAGACGCCAAATTATTAATCTAGATACGCCGACTAAATTATCTAGCTTAACTCCTACTTAGAATTAACATATAATATCAGACAAGTTAGTTTGATAGATAATAGCGATTTAATACGCTACAAATACCCCTCCTTCAAAAGTCTGTAATCAGGCTTTACAATCTCACCTAATTATCTATCAACTAAATTTCTATCAACTTCCTTATTCTATCTTACACAACAATACAACATTACTGAACTTCTTATCTACATTATTATAATACATTACTGATATATTTAAGTACTATGTAATTCCTCTACTCAAATAATCAGACATAACATTATTGCTTCCCTTGATATATCGTATCGTAAAGCAATAATTTTGAAGTGCTAGACTCCACCTCATGACTCTCGCATTTCTCATCCTTCCTTCCTTCATGTACTGTAGTCCGCAGTGGTCCGTCTCTATCACAAACTGCTTTCCACACAAGTACCTGTCAAACCGACTAATTCCCCACATTATCGCTAGACATTCTCTCTCCTCAACTGAATATCTCGTCTCTCTTTCCAATAATTTCCTACTCGCATATGCAATCGGGTGGTTTATCCCTTCATACTGCTGTATCAGGACGCAACCTATTCCTCTTCCTGATGCGTCTGTCTGAATCACGAATTCCTTCTCCAAGTTTGGTAACTTTAGTATTGGTGTCTTAGCAAGTGCTGCTTTCAGCTTACTAAAACTCTCTTCCAATTCCTCGTTCCAATCAACATTATTAGCTGCTGACTTCTTTGTCAAGTCACTTAATGGTGCCATCAGTTCAGCACAATGAGGAATAAATTTTCTGTAGTAATTTATCGCTCCCAAAAAGCTTCTTATTTGTTTCTTCGTTTTCGGTTGTGGCATCTCCACAATCTTATCTATCGATTCTCCTTTAGGACTAATGTCGTCGTTGTTTAACGTGTGACCCAAGAAATCTATGCGACCATAGCCTAATGAACATTTCTTTGGTTTCAAAGTCAGGTGAGCATCTCTCACTCTTTGAAAAAATTCACGTAAAATCTTCATATGTTTAGTCCATCCTTCTGTATGAGCTAGTATGTCGTCAACATAACTCTCCAGATTCTCAGTTCCATGCAAAATCTTCCTTATCAGTCTGTTATAGCTTGAAGCACTGTTTACCAATCCAAATGGTAAAACGTTGAATTTATACAACCCACTTGCACAAATGAAAGTCGTATAATCTTTTGATTCTTCGCTCATTGGAATTTGCCAATACCCTTTGCAAAAATCAAACTTGCTATATATTTTGCTGCCACTCAGTTTATTGAAGATATCCTCGTTTGACATCATCGGCTCTGGATCAAAAACTGTCACTTTGTTCAATTGCTTATAGTTGCAGCAAAGTCTATTGCTTCCATCAGCCTTCTTAACAACAACAAGCGGTGCTGCGTATGCTGCTTCTGATCTTTCTATTATCCCATTCTCTAACATTATCTCAATTTCCTTATCAATTTCAGACTGTAGATGATACGGTGTTGGATAAGCTTTCATCCTAACAGGTTCATCACTCGTAAGATGAATCTCGTGTTTCACCATGTCAGTTCTTCCTGGTTTATCTGTAAATATGTCTTGATATTCTCTCAGTAATTTCTCCAATTCACCTCTCTGTTCATCTTCTAATTGTGGATTAATATCAACATCCTTGTAAGTCTCAGTTTGCTTACTGACATACAGGTTTAATATCTCCTCCTCTTCGTCTTCACCTTCTCTACCATCATGTACAATAGCTGACACATATGCTATTGTCTCAGAACCTGACAATTCTTCTTCACTCCTCTCGTAATATCTCTTTAGTATGTTGATGTGGTATGTTTTCAGTTTTCCACCATCAACCTCAACTTTATAATCGTAATCGCCGATTTTCCCTCTGACTACAAATGGTCCTTGCCATTTAACAAGCATCTTATTATTACAACTCGGCAGTAACAATAGGACTTTATCACCTATCTCCAGTTTTCTATATCGTGCCTTTTTATCGTAGTACTTCTTGTTCTTCGCATTAGCTTTGTGAATTGCTTTCTGCGCCATGTTACACGTTTCCTCTATACGTTCTCGTAGATCCGTCATATATGTGTACACATCCTTCACCTCGTCTTCCACTTTTTCATTTGTCCACAGTTCCTTCAATATCTGTACCGGACCTCTACATGATCTTCCGAAGATTAATTCGAAAGGCGTGTATCCGTGGCTCTCGTGTACAGTATCTCGTAATGCGAAAAGTAGTGGTGCCAAGTACCTGTCCCACTCTTTTACTTGTTCACCTATCAGTTTTCTCAGTGTAGTCTTAATCGTTCCATTAAGACGTTCTACACAACCGTTTCCCATCGCGTGGTATGGACTCGTCATTGTGTGCTTGATTAGCAACATTTTGTTTACTTCGGCCATTAGTTCTGACGTAAATTGGCTTCCTCTATCTGTATGAATTCTTTGTGGTACGCCCATCCGACAGTAAAAGTTAAACAAGGCTTCCGCCACTTCCTCGGTACTTATTCCTTTCAACGGTATCGCTTCAGGATACCTGGTGCTTAAGTCGATAATCGTTAATACATAACGATATCCTCTCATAGACATTGGCTCTATGGCTCCTATGATGTCCACACAGACATGCTTGAACGGCACATCCAGCACTGGAAGATGTCCCATCGGTGCCTTGTAATTCACTTTCTTATCTACTGTTTTCTGGCATACATCACAACTTAATATATATCGCCGAACTTCTTGATTTATCCCTGGCCAATAAAATTCATTCACAATTTTATCGTGAGTCTTCTTCATGCCTAGATGAGCTGACAGTAGCGAGTTATGTGCTACAGCTAGAACTTTGTTTCTCAACTGTTTCGGAACCATCAACTGCCACTTCGCTTCATCTTTCAATACTTCCTTCCATCTCCGGTACAACAATCCATCTTTCTTTACGTACAGCACTTTTTCTGTACTCTTCTCATCGCCATTCCACTCAGATGCTTTATCCCAGTAACTCTTCAATGTTTCATCTGTCTTCTGTAATTCCTTTATTTCTTTTGTGGTTATATTCAGGTCGGGCATTTCTGTGACCTTGAGTGGTTTATATTTCACCACTTTCTTCGACTCAGCTCTCGTTTCTATCGCTGCTGTCGTTTGATGTGCGTCACTGTTCATGACGTCATCACTTCTAACTTTCTCTATTACGTCATCATATTCCGTGCTCATTTCATCACTCTCAAATCTTACTGTCTTCTTGGCATCTTGCCAACGTGAATTAGCATTCACATTTCTCTTGAGTATTCCTTTATACTCAACTTTTTCTTGTTTCTCACTCATAATCGTCTCATTCACTTTCTCTCCTTTGTCACAATTAATTATATTTTCATCCGTGTTCTCATTCGTTACTGTATACTTTAACCCTCTCACGCGTCCAATAATTATCGGCTTTACTGGTTCATCCATAACCATTGCCTCAACTTCACCAGTAAAATACTCGCTCTCAATGTTTACATTGGCTGTAGGAAAACACCTTAAGCTCCCATCAACTAGGATGCAGTGCGTTTCCTTCCCAGTCAAATCACTATCCTTGATTAGCGATCTCCTCACGATACACGTACTCGCTCCAGAATCGTAAAGACAATTGGCGTCTACGCCATTGACCTTCGCTTGACATTCGTCTATACTTTCAATGTCAATGCAACCATCTTTCCGTTCTGTAACTACCGTACTCGCTGCCATGTGTTTCGGTACTTCTTCTTTACCTTTCCTATCCTGGCGTTCTACTGTTCTGTCAATTTCATTCGATTTCGTATTTTCATTCGCCTGTACAGCTCTGTACGCCCTATTCTCGTAAATCTGTACTGCTGCTGCTGTGTGTTTAACAAACCCTTTGGCTTTATGCACACAATCAAATGCTTTATGACCTACCTTACCGCACGCAAAACAAGTTATCTTGTGTTCCGCTGCCTGCTCTCTGTCTCTACTAAATCCTCTATTCACATTTCCACTGTGATTTGTCTCTTTGTTCTGTCTTGTTTCAACTCTTCCTCTGTTTACATTTCCTTGGAATTTCTCTCTCGATTTCTCTTCAAATGGCTTTCCATTACCTCTGTCATTATTGAATCTCCCTTGAGGTTTTACAGAATTCTCTGCATATCTGTACCCATGAGCTTCAATGTAGGATTCTGCACATGTCAATGTGTCCTTTAAGCTCATTTTTCCTTTCTCTTTAATGAATATCCTCAACTCGTTACTGCAAGTGAGGAAAAATTGATCTTTTAGCAGTAGATCCTCGATTCCTTCGTAGGTCTGCTCAAATCCAGCTTGTAGCAACCATTGCTGCAAATATCGTTGCAATCTGTAAATGAAATTTGAAGGAGTCTCTCCTTGTTCCATCTTGCTAGTCTTAAACTTGTTACGATACCCTCCTTCTGTTAATTGGAATCTTTTCAGGAGATGCTTCTTTAAACAATCGTAGTCTTGAGTTTCTTCAGCCGACAAACGCTGGTACACTTCTAATGCTTTCGACTCCAGATGTCGCGCTAGCATCAGCGACCATACCTCTCTCGGTATCTCATACGTCGTACACGTACGCTCAAATCTAAGAAGATACGCATCGAGACAGTCCTTTGCCTCGTTAAATATCGGGAATTTAATATTCTTCACTCCCTTATGACTTTGGTTTCCTTGGTGGTTGTCACCCATCGTCATATAAGAATCTCCATCATCTCTGTTTCGTCCATCTCTCGATTCCATTTCTTTCAGTCTCATTTGAATCTCAAGCCTCTTATGCTCTAAAGCTTCATTCGCTTCTCTTGCAAGCCTCGCATCATCTGCTTCGCGTATAAGTCTCGCGTCAGCCATCCTCGCTATTTCTATTTCGTTTTCTCTTGCTGCTTTTGCCTCAGCAATTTTAGCCGCCTCACGCGCTGATTCTGCCTCTCTAATAGCTTTAGCTTCTGCAGCTGCACGTAGCTCACTTTCCTTTTTCTCTTCTCGTTCGTCCGCCCTCTGCTGTCTGAATTCGTTCTGTCTGTCTTTGACAAACGCCTTCAGCTCTTCACCTTCCAATGAGAATGAACGTCCCATATCCAACCACTGTTGCCAGTCTGTGATTGACATTCTTACTTACTCACTTTTGGTTAAGTAGTAATAAATTTAACGCTAAACTATGCGCTATACAATTTCACACTCGCTTATAATAATTATTAAAATTATTAAGCGTCACACTAGTGTTCCCTCTTAACGTGATACAATCTCTGGTATATGTTAAGCAATAAGGATTATCGCACCGACTCTAATGCTTAAAATCTATACATGCGCGTTGCGCTATGCTTAACAATTTCCAAATAGATCGTCATTTTAATTAGCTTTGTCTCTCCAATATAAATGTCAGTAAAGTTCAATCTAATCAACAATAATATTGTCAATTTTATCCCGGACGAGCCCCCATTTGTAACGTCTCCGTTTTTATGCTTATTTTAGCGGGTAATTGAAAATGTACTGCATTTAAATGATCTGTTCAAAAAGACACCAATTCTTTATAAATGTATGATATAATTGAAACTATTAAATACACAATACAATTACGCAATATTCCTATTTACTTATTTGGCGTATCACTAATTATAATTAACTAAATGCTTATCTGTACTCCACAGTTGAGATATATGACATATCGTTTCTGTAGTGTAAAACGGCCTTGAAATAGTTCTGCAGATTCTCTGTAGATTCACTGAATGAAGATTAGCAACCCGGTGCTATATTTGAAGAAATAGTTCTGCTGATTCTCCGTAGATTCACTGAATGAAGATAAGCAACCTCGTGTTATATTTGAAGAAGGATAATGAGATACTGTCAAGCTGTGGAATCCAGATCGAATACCAGACAAGACAATATTCAATACTTCCGTAGCATCAAATTATCACACTCCAACCAATGAGAATTTCCTTCCCAATTGAAAATGACCTTGAAATGTCAACCAGAGACAACGAGCCCAAAATCGTTTCTCAACACACGAATATCGTCTCACCAACCGTCACGATCACAATGTAGACTTCACGGACGTTTGAATTCGCAACTTCGAATTTCTAAATCGCCTCTACTCTCACACGAATGCCTCGTACTGTTTTACGACCAGATACGAGCATAATCCTCATCCTCACCATTGAATAAACTTCAAATGAATTGCCAGACACAACTGAGCAACCATCTTTCTCAATGTTCATGTAAGGAATCAACTGTTTATGTCGAATTTCAATGACGTGGCTATTTCCATTCAATTCTGTCCGTTACGCTCATTTCGATGCTTTTTATTGGTTACGCGTCGATGCAAATGTTTTCGCTTACGTAAGCGTCCATAGTAACCACTTGACGTCACCATGACTGCCTCACTCATGTACGCAAGATTCGTGGTCTCCTAGTTACTAATCCACTAGACGCCAAATTATTAATCTAGATACGCCGACTAAATTATCTAGCTTAACTCCTACTTAGAATTAACATATAATATCAGACAAGTTAGTTTGATAGATAATAGCGATTTAATACGCTACAGTGCGTTTCATGCATTACAGTTTGCTGCATGTATGCATCCGTTCTGTTTGAATGAATAATCTTGAGTAATTCCTACAAGAGGAAAAGTGTTTTGACGCCGCGCCTTTCGAATTTACGACTTTGTTGCGATATCGGAGTTTGCTGCATGCTTGCTGGTCAGTGGCCAGTTTGTTGTTGAGTTTTGAAGGAATTTAACGGCGTCTATCCTGGTTTTGTATAACATAACATAACTTAGGTTTTTTATTACTCCCATGAAAAACATAACATGATACAATTTCAAATCAGTACTAGGTAGAGATACAAAGGGAAGTCCTAAAGGGACCAAAGTCCCGCTAGCAGGGCCACCTATGTACCATTATAAATATAGGCTACATGTAGGTGGAAATTGGTAACATAAGCAGCGGGAGTCATCTAAGTTCAAAATGAAATTATACGTATTAGTATTGTCTAGTGCAGTGGTTTTCAACCTTTTTCTAGTGGCGGAACCTTTCCAACGCACGTATTTGCTCGCGGAACCCTTCGCGTTTCACCCGCCCAGTTGTAATTTGTGAAATTACGTAGGCCTAATATTTAAATGTACGTTACTTGCACTTCTGGTGCAGTCTATAGTATCACATTGCAAATTAACTTCCTTAAAAATTATGGAAGTGTAGGTCCAGTGCGCAAAGCATTGTCAGAGAACAACTGCACTTCTGCTCTATTTCGCCAACAACTATTGTATTGTATTGTATTGTATTTATAAATTTATAAAGCGCCTCTCACAGTGCACACCAATCAGAGGCGCACTATCAATCCATCTGACAGACGGAGAGAATATTGAGAAACAAAAATACGTTCTATTCTGGATGAGTGTTATGGACAAGTTGAATTAAAGTATTTTTCAAGTCTACTGCGAAATATTTGCCTGATTTAAGTCGTAGATGCATCGTAGAGAGACACAAGTAGGCAGACGCATAATTATTCATCTTCAACATAAAAGCATCATTGGGGGGGGGTTGTTCAACCGTCATGAGTGTGGGGCGTGAGAGAGGCTTTAGTGGGACAGAGGGGCTTCAGCTTATTTGGGGAATGTCAGCTTTGTTTACTAGTTATGCCTGCACCTGAACAAAGTGCTTCTGTCACAACAATCACACATCTGATTCTTATTTCACCCAAGTCATCTAATGTGTTTTTCCGATAAGCAAATAGCGAGTATTGCCTAGGCCTGTCGGTTACAGATACTACATATAAATAATTAGGCCTATAGAATCATGCTTAAGACTCAGCCTTTAGGCCTACATTTGAAAAAATTTGAATATCTGCTACCTCTGGATGATAAATTTAGCCAATGACTCTTCAAAATGAACTGATGAAAAGAGGAACTAACCAAATAAACCGTTGGTCGAGTGCTTAGCACATTCTGTTTAGTCAGAACGGATCTGGAGCGCCCAAATATTTTACAGCCAATGATAAAAATGCTCTGTCCGACTGGGCAGTTGGAAACGTAGGCAATCTATTAGGCCTATAGGGCTTAAGTCCATAGATTCCCATTTGATGCATGTGCCTTTGCGCCTTCAAAAATGTATTGGACGACATAAATTAGCCTATAGAAAATAGCAATACATTCACGTAATAATGTTTTTAAGCAGGAATGACTGAAGGCTGGGAAAGAATTTGCTCATTGTTGATACTTTTAGGGATTTTCAGTCGATGCACTAAAATTTCTACCAAACTGCCGCGGAACCCCTGGCCGACCTCCGCGGAACCCAAGGGTTCCGCGGAACCCCGGTTGAAAATCACTGGTCTAGTGTAAGGATATTTTAGGTAAACAAACAGAATATAGCGAATAGCTATATACATTTAAAGTGAGAAGGTGGGCACATATTATATACTTGACTTGGGCGACTATACATCAACACATCGAAAATGAGCAGGGTTGAGGCTATACTTTAGATATAGAAAAATATGTGTACATTTGCATTATAATATAATACCGTTCTATCCAGCTGGTCTTGGATAGAAGCAGTGTGGGCGGTGACCCTATACTGTGGGTAGAAAGATGCCCTCATAAGCCTCATTATTGGAGTATTGCTTGCTGATTGATAAGCTCTTTCTTCTGAAGGGACTTTAACAACTCTATATGCCTTTCGTTTAGGGCAACACTTTGTACTGTACTAAAGAGTGCTATGTTAAGTGTTTAGACACACAGATGTTGTTGCCCAGGCAAGGAAAATAGAGTTGTTAACAATTCATTCTCGTGGCCACTGCTATATGGGGGGGGGGAGGGGCTGCCCTTGCTCCAGGTGTATTCACCAAATTTTATGTTCTTCTAAGAACGCTTGGCAGAATATCAACAGCTTATTTAACCTGCACTGATGCTGCCTGGACAGTTCGTTAATTTTATATACCTACAAGAATTTGAATTACACTTTGCACTCATTGGTATATAGGGGGAACTTCTTTCATGAGGTGCCTGCAGCCAGACAGTTTTATATCTGCAGTCATGTCTAGTTGATGGACATAATTTCTTTACAGCGTGTGGATAATCTGTGCCAGCAGCCGCAGCCAGGATGCGGTGATTCTGTGAGTCATTGTTATCTGAGTTCCATGTGGATCCTGTCCTCCGAGGTTTACCATTCCCTGAGGGGAGGGGAAGGGGGTCATGGACCATGGTCGGCCGCCGCAGAGGCAAAGGGAGGTAGGTCATGCAAGGACCCTGAAAATGACCAGCCAGTGAGCAGGCACATGCACGAAAACACACACACGCAAACACAGACACACACACAAGTATGCACACACACACACACACACACACACACACCGAAACACACACACACAAGCATGCACACACGCACACTCATTTTATATCTATATTGGTGTCTGTAAGTTGGTTTATGTGGGCATATTATACCTGACTAAATAGTGGCTGTGTGACAGTGTGTATCTCTGTCTGTGTGTCTGTCTCTCTCTCTCCCTCTTTCTCTCTCTCTCTCTCTTTATCCCTTTCTCTCTCTCCCCCCCCCCTCTCTCTCTCTCTCTCTCTCTCTCTCACACACACACACACACACACAAACTCAGTGTGTACTATAGTGAATAATGTTTATGTATACGTGCTGTGCCTATAATATATCTATGATCAAGGTACTTAAATTGTTTCTGGCCAGTGTTATCTGGACTTAAACAAGCTGAGAGCATAAAGATAGCGGATGAGATTCACTGGCCAGTAGCCTATAGTTACAACGCCGCCACCGCTAACATACAGCTGCTGCTGCTGCTGCTGCTGCTGGCCAAATGTTTTCTTTTTCTAAATGTAAATAAACTTGACTCTGCCAGTGATCAGGGCTCGGCGTTTGTACTCATAAAAGTCATTTAAGTCCTGACATTGTCACCAGGACACAAAGTAGTCATTTCCTGCCATCATCATCAGCCGCTGGCTGCTACTGCTACTGCTGCCGCTGCTGACTGAACGGTGCCGCCACCTGTGGAGGAGGAAGGACGGTAACGGAAGACTTTTCACACTGTGGTGTGATCGCTCGTTCGTTGCATATTTTATGAAGTGTTCTTCTGCGTGTTCTTCTTCATTCTTTTTGTGCACGTCTATTTATGTGTGTGTGTGTGTGTGTGTGTGTGTTTGAGTAGATATTCGTGTGTGTGGCACTGTGTGCAGGCATTGTGCTTGTATGTGTTTGTGTGAGTGTATGTGTGTGAACGCGTGGGAACGGCGTTCCCACTGCTCTCGAAATTCTTGGCTTGCGTTCCCACTGCTCATCATGATGGAACGCCAAAACACATGCATTTCAATGCAATTCTTCATCAGCGTTCCCACTGCTCACATTCAGCGTTCCCACTGCTCACCCAAACTACTTTTATTACTGTGTGTGTATGTGTGTGTGTGAATGCATCCATTTGTTTGTTTGTATGCGCACTTGTTACAGCGCCTCTTCCAGCCCTCAACCGCTACTCAGAGGCGCTCCCGACTACAGCGCGGACACTGCATCGGAGTTTCACGCCGAAGCGCTGAGCAATTGCGAGTGAAGAACTTGCCCAAGGCACCTACGCGGCGACTTGAGGTGGATTCGAACCTCGAACCTTCCGGCTTCAAGGCAACGACGCCACCACTACACCACCGCGCCCCATTTAAGCTGGATATACATATATACGCATATTTATATACATTATGTACCTGTCTATGTATCTGTGTATGTACGTATACATGTATGAGCACTTGTTTAATATACCATCACTTCAAGATTTCCACTCAGATGAACCTCTGATTAAAGTGCTCACACTGAATCGGAGTTTCACACCGAAGCACATCATGAGAAGTTGCAAGTGAAGCACATGCTCAGGGTTCTTATGCAGTGCTTGGTTTGAGGCGCATATTCAAACCTGCAACCTTTCGACTCCAAGGCACCGAACATACCCCAGTTACCCCACACCACTGTGCCCCACAATATGTATCTATGTTCTCGTAATTACTTGGCGTTTATTAAACACCTTTTAAGAGATATTCTCAGAGGGATAAAAGCATGGCTATCTATAGCGTTGTTGTCTCTGTATTTTTCAAGGATTCTGCTTATTCAGGTCACTGCTATTCGATTGTTTTACTTATAATGTTTGCTAGAAAATTTATTTAACTGCTGATTAAAATTAAATTGTATTGATAATGATTTTAATTTTAAACTTTAGTACAAAATGTAACGAAGTCAAATTATTTATCGTTTTCAGTTTTTTCTCTTATTTCCGTGTTTGAATTGTATTATGAAGAGGACGTTTGTTCCGGGTTTTTTATTCGGGTTTTGTCACTTTAAATATCTATGCTTGGCAGCATCAGTTGACAGTGCACTGCTAAATATATATATACATATATATATAATATATTATATATAATATATATGTATGCATATTGTATATGTAGGCGTTATTTGAATGACACCATGTGAATGCGGGCGCTCATCATCAATCTACCAATCAGTCAGAAATTTATATAGCGCCCATTCAAGGTCTCCACTCGATTCATAATGTACGGACGTAAAGTATACTGGTTATTGGTAAACATTAACCATTCCAGAACATCTGGTCCCTGAACATCATTCCATGGATTGTATAATAGTTGCTCCATTTCCACTGATTCTGTTCTTTTAATAAAACAATAGTATTAATTATTATTATTATTATTATTATTATTATTATGTTTCTTGGTTCCTGTTGCACTGTGTTTGTCAAGATTGCAACCGTAGCACTTGTTTTTGTGCGATAAACAAACAATCATTCACTCTATTTATATAACGCCTTTTGTGCAACTCAGTGTAACAACTCAGAGGCGTTGCCGACCCAATCTTTGCGATGAGGATTGAGGAGAGAACTGCAGCAGTCTAAATAATAATAGTCTATGTTTTGTGGACAGTATCCACGGCGGTGCCTTTGAAGAGCCTCTCGAAGGGGCTAACAGTGATGATAGTGTTTGTGTGCGTGCGTGTGCGCGTGTGTGCGTATGTGTGTGCGTGCGTGTGTGTGCGTTTGTGTGTGTGCGTGTGTGTTTGTACGTGTGTGTTTGTGTGCATATGCCTGGTAAGGCTGATATATATATGTCTAGTCTGTGTGCAAACAGATCGCGTGTCCATTCGGATGGCGACTCGCGTCCACTACACAGTCGGTCAGTCTGTCGGTCGGTCGGTCTGTCGGTCGGTGTGGCAGTGGCTGGTCCTGCGCGACGAACGGTGCCAGCTAATGGTGCTAATTGCGTTAGTGGATCGCAGTCAGGCAATGTGTGTGGCCGCCATGACCCCGAGGAGGAGGATCCCCATGTCAGTCGCAACTCGATACAAATCTAGTCTTCTTCCTCAGCAGACAATGCGACGGAGGATGCTGCTACTCCTGCTTTGCCTTCACCGCTGCTGCTGCTGCACGTCTTCTCGAAGAGCTGATGATGGTCTATATGCATACTCCGAGAACATTGCTTTTTGGATGTTGCATAGGCATATGGTGTGTGTGCTGAACTGCAAGGCCGTTGTAATGGATTGAGGACATGTGTGTGTATGTATGTATGTATGTATGTATGTATGTATGTATGTATGTATGTATGTATGTATGTATGTATGTATGTATGTGTGTGTGTGTGTATGTGTGTGTATGTGTGTGTATGTGTGTGTATGTATGTGTGTGTATGTGTGTGTATGTATGTATGTGTGTTTGTATGTATGTATGTATGTATGTATGTATGTATGTATGTATGTATGTATGTAAGGTATGTATATATGTATTTATGTATGTATGTATGTATGTATGTATGTATGTATGTATGCATGTATGTATGTAGATATAGGGCATTCCCTCATGTATATATATAAACACGCATAGATGCGTGCTAACTTACGTTCATAATATACCACACACTCCCACATGTATAATATATATATATATATATACTTGTTGAGATATTGAGTGCTTCCTTTGAAGTGATGCCTTTGTAGTGTAATGCCTTTGAAGTGTATCTGAATGGCACTTGTGATAATTTCTATATGTATTCTATTTATGTATGAGTCCCTGGATTGTGGCCTTGAAACATTATTTGAGTTTTACTTAATTATCGTCAAAGGTGTTATGTATATTCGTAACTTTGTTTAATAAAAAGGACAGGCTGAACGCTGTATAGGTTTACATTAGCACAATTGAAGGTGCATGACTAATGAGTGCTAACACTTAGAAGGTGTTATAAAACATTCTTTTACATTACCTGCAGGTGTAATGCGTACATCACACTGTACTTTGTAATCTTAACAAGTCGTAGACTAGAGGGGGCAATGTCGAGTTGTCAGGGTCGCCTAGTGGTCTGAATGGGTTCTGTTGGAAACGACAGCTGCTCTGCCCTATTGTTCTCGCCCAGGGTCCACGAATTCCAAACGAACTGGAAAACCTTTTAACAATTTTTTTCTAAGGTGCCTCCACCACTCTCCCTTGGAGCCACATAGTTCAGGGAGACTTCCCTTTCACTACGGGAATTCCCGCCCAGCCGGATCTGTCTAATCAGTGCCGTTCCCTTTGACAGCTTTGCCCACCGAGGAGAAGGGGGGAGGCTGTCCTCCTCTTCTTCTTCTTCTCTCCGTGCTCCATTCTTCTCTAATCCTAATTATGATGTATTGGCGATAGCAGGTGCTATAGATGCAACCCTATAGCCTCAAGTTTCTCTCGCTCCATAGTATAGTCAGTCGACTGTCTACTTCCTTGGGCGTCGAACCTTCCCCTCCCCCCACCACTCCCATACTCGTTATTCCCCCCATCTCCTCTGCTGGAAGCCATCTGTCTGTCTCCGTGTGTGTGTGTGTGTGTGTGTGTGTGTCTTTCTCTCTCTCTCTCTCTCTCTCTCTCTCTCTCTCTCTCTCTCTCTCTCTCTCTCTCTCTCTCTCTCTCTGTGTCTGTCTGTCTGTCTCTCTTTCTCTTTTGTCTCTTTCTGTATTCGTCTCTCAGTCTGATTCTGTATCTGTCTGTCCGTTTGTTCGTCTGTCTGTCTGCCTGTCTGTCTGTCATTGTATATGTCTATCCGTCTGCCCGTTCGTTCGTCTGTCTGCCTGTCTGCTTGTCATTGCATTTGTCTGTCTTTATATGTTATGAGCAGCATTCTTTCCCTGTCCTCTGTCCTCTTTGTCTCCCTCCCTCCTTCCCTCCTCTCGTCTTCCCTGTTTAACTATTGATGTGCCGACCAACGCAGCCTGACAGGCCGACCACCTGCGCACCCCTCCTCACCCTCACCCTCACCCTCACCCACCTCATCGGTCTCCAGCAGAGAGCAGCCACCTTTTCCTAATTCATAACTATGATAATCGCATTCTCTTCCTCCTCTACTCTTCTTCCTCCACTCCTCCTCTTCCTCCTCCTCCTCCTCCTTCTTCTCCTCCACCCACCCGTCTTCCTCCTCCTCCCTCTTCCCCACCCACTTCTCCTCCACTCACCCGTCTTCCTCCTCCCTCTTCCCCACCCACCCTCCTCCTCCTCCTTCTTCTTCTCCTCCCCTTCTCCTCCACCCACCCGTCTTCCTCTTCCTCCCCCTCTTTCCTCTCCTCCTCCCCTCCTCCCCTCCTCCTCCTCCTCCTCCTTCTTCTTCTCCTCCCCTTCTCCTCCACCCACCCGTCTTCCTCTTCCTCCCCCTCTTTCCTCTCCTCCTCCCCTCCTCTTCCTCCTCCTCCTTCCCCACCCATTCTCTTCCTCTTCCACCTCCTCCTTCTTCTTCTTCCCCACCTATCCATCTTATTTCTTCTTTTCCCGTTCTCCCTCTTCTTCCACATCTTCACCGTACAGAACATTGTTAGTTTTAAGGATGGAGAATATTTCCGCGGCATTTACAGCAGCGACTCGTATACTGCACGAGTGTGTCATGATTACAACAGCAGCAGCAGCAGCAGCAGCGGCTAGACCTGGTCAGCCGGCACGTTAATGCTTTCGATGTGTCACGAGTCGGTGCCACAGGCGGCCCAGACAGACAGACAGACAGACAGACACAGACAGGCAGACAGACAGACGGTCGCGATGTCACGTAAGCCAAGACGGATGCGAAGCGTAATTTAAATAAAACACGCCGGCTTCCGTGACCTCGATTTTATCGAATTAAGTCTCGCTGCTGCATCCATGGCTGCTGCTGCTGCTGCCTGGCTTTTAACGGCACATCCTCGCTCACCACCGCCGCCGTCGCACGACGCCCCCATGATAATTCGATACTTATGAGAATTATTTCTAGACGTTTACTCACAAGATGAAATTAACCGAAATTTCGTGACTGACTGACTGGCTGGCTGACTGACTGACTGACTGACTGGCTGACTGACTGACTGACTGACTGACTGACTGACTGACTGACTGACTGACTGACTGACCCATGGTGACCCCGTGCCTGCTTGACTAGCCGGTCGTAATGACACTGTCACGATCTAATCTGAGTAACCAAACAGCAGAAGTTACTCAGACTGTGGCAGCAGAGATTAGAAATTGAAATGATGTTGCTGCTGCTGCTGTTGCTTTCGCTATATTGCTTCAAATGACAGAGTTTGTAAACAGTGCGATTTACCGGCCCCCGTCTTTGCGTGCCAGCCCTGGCTATGGAATCGAAACTTTTGTGACGGTTTGTCTATAATATATTATACGAGTTTTAGAGAGTATTTCTTTTACACGCTCGTAAAAGTGCATGGTGCTATGAAACAGCATGCATTGATTATTAATGTAGCAATTCACGTTGTAATGAAGCGCAGTCACTGTGACCTGTAGTCAGACGTTGGAGTGGTCTGTTCATGAGATAATAATTAGAACAAAAGAAATTACTAGGCACAGGCAACAGTGAGTTTATGTATGCTTTGACTATAATTGTCTGCAATGTCCTGGTCAAAGGGTTTCACCAGCCATGATGGCCCATGAAGATGTGATGTGTTACCTGTGTAGTGAGCATAATACTTTGTCGCACGAAAGATAAACTTTTCTGAGGCGCCTCCAAATTGACGATAGAAAATGGTCATAGCATTCTATTTTTATTCGCCCATCTGCATGTTTTAAATAAGATTGGCATCGATTAACTTCACTCTATCAGCCTGCAGTTTCATATCCGACATAATACCATTACACTTTGATCTTGACATTTGAATGTCATCTGTATACTTGTGTCACTTAAATAACTTTTGCGGACTGGAGAAGCCATTCTATTTCAATCCAAACCGAGTTGGCCATGTTTGTTGTTGGACATGCTTGTTGTTAGGCGTGTTTGTTGTTAGCCATATTGTTGTTAGCATGTTTGTTGTTATCCATGTTTGTTGTTAGCCATATTTGTTGCTAGCCATGTTCGTTGCTAGCCATGTTTGTTGTTAGGCGTGTTTGTTTTAGCCGTGTTTGTTGTTAGCCATATTTGTTGTTAGCCATGTTTTTTATTAGCCATGTTTGTTGTAACTTGTTAGGCGTGTTTGTTGTTGGCCATGTTTGTTGTTAGCCATGCATGCGATGTCAAGCATCGACTTTGTTCTTCTCTGATCCGAGATCAAAACTAAAGTGTGTCTTGTGAAATCAGTTGGATTGCATTATCAAACTAAGTGTGACCTTCTTGGCACACATGAGCTGAATAGAAGGCGAGTGACTTCTTAAAGTACCCTGCGGTACTGTTCTCGAAAGGAAACGCGAGGGAGTTAACCTTACTCCCTCTTCTCTCAGTTCCTCTTCCCCCCCACTAGACCCCTCCTGCTACCTCTTTCCTCTCTCCCAACAAAACCAGTGCCCTCAGGTTGATATCTTGAAAGCTAAGAGCTGCCCTAAATGACTGGTTTCCATCCAGACATCTTCAAAGGATCCTGGCTGTCGTTTCAATGCAGAAGACACAATGTACATTGCGATAAAAATACAGCAGCTCTGTTCGTCGTTATAGATTACAATGATATTAGTCGTCAAAGGCGCTCTACTTTATCTTCACAACATTACGATACTTTTTTTACCGTAACCAAACAGTGCATCGGTTTTTAATACAATGGCATGACTAAAACAATCAAACTGTTGTGTCATGCATTCGTTTATGAAGAATAGTCGTATATATTAAATTCATTACATCGCTGCTGTTGCTTCTTTCTTGCAGAAGCTGAAGCGTAAGCTGAATGTCGGAAGCGATGCCAACTGCCTGCCTCCGGACCTGGGATGCAGCAGCAGCAGCAGCAGCAGCCGTGGTGGATGTGGCGGTGGAAGCTATGACTACGACGGCAACTTCCAGCCGCCACCGACCAAGTCGAGTCGTCCGAATGAAGCTGTGAACAGTAGCGCCATCGGTGGCAACTCTGAGAACCAGCTGCACAGCAGCGTTTCCGTCAACATCGTTCACAACATCGACGCCAGTCTGAATCAGACACAGGGCGAGATAAAGCTGACGTTCAGCTCGACGCTGAACGCCCGACCTGGCCACGTGAGCACGGGGAACCCGAGTGGGTCGTCGTGCGATGCGGCTCAGAGCTATGACGACGTTTCGGACATCTCTGCCAATCCTCCACACTCGAATCGCTCGAGCCAGAATTCGCATTCCGACTCTCTAGGTTTGGACGATCTGGACGAGCTGTCGGAGTTCCTCGACCACATCGGCGGCCAGGACGACGACGACGAGATCCCGACCGACATTCTGAAGGACCTCGACCAGGGACTGCGCGAGTTCGAGGTGGGACTCGGCGGCGGCTGCGATGCGAAGAACGCGATGTCATTCAAGCATTCCACGATCAAGGACAACCATCCGGGCATCCATCTGGAGAACCTAGGAAAGACCTACAAGACGAACCCTCTTCCGGGCATTTTCCCTGATCCGCTGTACAGCTCAACAAGAACTGTTGGTCCAGTGTTTGCAGGGGCGCGAGGCCAGGGTGCGGCTCCAATGGCACCCTTCGTGGTCTCACCTCGAGATGCCTGCGCCATGACCAGTGTCCTGCCTGCCCCGCCGCTCATGGGAGACACGGGTCCTGCTGCTGAAACGCTGAAACAGATGGCGGCCCAGCACCAGAATCAGGAAAACGCTCAATACGGTCTGACGGACATTCCACCTCAGTTCGGACGCGGCGACTACTGCGGTGGATACAGTCGCGCTACACTTGGCTGCATCAGACCGTACCCAACGCACGGCGGCTACAGCGCTCTTGGGGGGCCAAAGCTGCACCATGGATACGCGTACGGCTCACATATCAACGGCTACCACCAGTCGGGACCCGACGGGTCGATGATGCCTGCCCCGATGGCAACGAAAGGGTCTGGTAAGATCGATCCTTCCGTCTACCGAATGACACGGCCACTCTCCCACTACCCAGAACCGATGTCACCCATGCCGTCGTCTCTGCAGAAGCTGCAGAACCAGGTGCAGTCTCACTTCGGTCCTTCGTCGGCCCAGCACCAACCCCAACAGCAGCAGCAGCATCCACCCCCTTCGCAGTCGCCCTACATGCACCCCATCATCGACCCATCGTGTCGACTCGAGATGTCGCAGAGTCAGCAGCTCCAGCTGCAGCAGCACGGGCACCACTTCTGCATGAGCAACTCACAGCAGATGACGATCACGGCTGGGGCGGGCGGCGCTGCGGGTGGGGGCCCGTCGGTGGTGCTCCCACCATCGGGGGCGCCGCCACACATCTCTATGACCCAGCAGCAGTCGTTCAGCATGAGGATGCCCCATCATCACCATCACCACCAGCATCAGCAGCAGCAGCATCAGCAGGCGACCAGGATGCCTCCCTCACAGCAGCCGTCCTCCTCCCAGATGTATCCACCTGACATCGGCATGGGGGCCACGGGAGGAGGAGGAGGGGGCTACGACGGCCACCATCAGAAGAGAGCTCAACGCTACGGTACGTGGCTTCCTCCGCAGAACGTCGTCGTCGGTCACCCCCCTTCGGTTGGCATGACGACGAACGGGGGTCGGCATCACCAGGGGGCGGGGGGCAACGGATGCCACGTCGGTGCCACGAACAATCCTCTGCAGACAATGCGCAAAATGGTTGACCAGCAGGATTTGATGGAGTCAGACCTCTACCCCGGAGGAGGAGGAGGACGCGCAATGGGAAACGCCAACGGAATGGAGGGGACCGGTGGTGGTGGTGGTGGGGACCCGGGAGTGTCGTCCGTTCCCTACACCTACTTCCAGGCCAGTCAGCAACAAATGATGTCCGTCAGCTCCACTCTTCCTCCAGGCGCGATGAACGGGTACAACGGCGGCCATTCAGGGCATCCGTACAGCAGCGGGGCCCCTGGTCCGTACACGGGGAGCGTACCTCCATACGACCACGGTGGCGGGGGCGTCATCTACAGGGGGGACCATGTCCATCAGCAGCAGAGACCCCACGGCGGCGGGTGGAGCTCGGCGTCGTCTCAGCACGCGGAGCCTCCCGTGTCGTCGGACCCAACGGCATCAGGATGCCAGTACGACGGCGGTGGCGGTGGTGGTGGGGCAATGAAGCATGGCACGGGGGCCCCTGGTTATCCAATGCACGCTGCTGTTCAGACGACTGGCCCACAGATGGCGCTCGTCCAACAGCAGCAGCAGCTGAGCAGCGGTGGGGGTGGCGGAGGCGGAGGCGGAGGCATTCCGAGTAGTCAGGGTATGGCTCCGTTGGGAAATCGGTCGACGCCGTCAGCGGCGGTCAACGCCTACTCCCGTGGAGTAGGCGGTGGAGGAGTTGCTGGAAAGGGAGGGGGACTTGGAGGAGGGACCTCATCATCATCATCTATGAACAGCGCCGATCCTAGCAGTGGCCAGATGGCACCACCGTCGTCTTCGAACGCGCCATCTAACGGATTCGTGCAACACTACTCGACGTCTGCGTCTGCGTCGGCGGTCAGTGACGTCACGGACTGCATGTCGCTTGACCTTTCGGACGGTGCGTTAGACTGCGGAGGTGGCGTGGACTACTTTGGGTGTCCGGTGGGGGTGGGACAGGGGCAGGGGCAGGGCATGCAGAACGATCTGAGTTTCATAGAAGAAATCTTTAGTAAATGAAACCCTAATATATTATACTCGTATGGTGAACAGTCGACCCGATGGTTGGCCATGATTATAGGTTGTGTCTTCTTGAGTTAGTGCGACCCGGTGGCTGATCGGTAACGCGCTCGCTCACGGAGCGGGCGGTTGCGGTTCAACTCCGGGTAACGACCTTGGGAAAGTTGTTTACGCACACATGCCTCTGTCACCAAGCAGTATAATTTGGTACCGGCGTAAGCTGGGAAGCAAACGGCAAGTCCTGGAAAATCACTGGCCCCGTGTCCAGGACCTTGGGATTCGTCCATTGCCGGCTCAAGGGCCAAGAAAAGGAGATGAGCGCCTCTCCAACGGGCCTTCGGCCCTGGGATGACTTTACTTACTTTTTTTACTTCTTGAGTTAAAGTGGTTCTGTGGGTGGTAACGTCGTCAATGTGCATCAGAGTCAGCATTGCAGTCTGATGGATGGACAGTCGTCTGAATAAATAGTCCTGACTGCATTAGGCGATGTCGTCGGATGATCGGGACTTACTCAGAGCAGCCCATACGTTTCTCTTGATAGACCGAGACTTCCTTCGTATACGCTCGCCCCTCTGCTTAGTCGGAACCCACACCCCCGTCGATTCTCCCATTCTCCAGATGGATCCCCTGCAGTTTGGTCATTTATATCTCTGGTCATTTCGACTCCTATGGGGTTGACGTTTGTGTGGGTATTGCCGTATTGGATAGTTGGGGCTCCTTCGTGTCCTCAAAATATACTGTGGATATATAAGGATGGTAAAAGGTGTGTCTTAATATTTGAGCGCTGTCGCATAACTTCTTGGATTCTATGGTTATGGAGTCCAGGTGTTTGTCGTGAACTGTAAAATGCGTTTCCCTTGCCAAAATGAAGATCTCGTGTGTTGTGAAACATAATGCTGTGACAGTAGCTGGTGTATAGTACCACACACATATATTTTGCGAGGCACCTTTGTAAAGGCATGGCCGTGTTACGGCGCCATAGGCCCTACAAATAATATAGTCATTATTATTATAGTAACACGAAATATTCCCTTTCCTTGCCTTGTTACTGTACTTACCTTCTTCCTTACCTAACCTCACTTCATTATACCTTACAAATTACAATACACGTTTTACTACACCGTATGTTACTTACCTTGCAGCAAGGCCGTAGCCAGGATTTGATTACTGGGGGTGTTTCAACAATTTCCCTTCCCAAAAACTTTTTTAGTCATCCGGTTGAAATCTTCCAAAAATGTCACCAATTTCCATTTTTAATCATCCGGCATTCAGTTCTTTTTACATTTCGGGGGGTGTTTTCATGGTTTTATTTCATGGTTTTTACATCATGTGCTAGTAAATGCATTCTATTATTTTTTTCACATTTTCCATTGGGGGGGGTGTTCAAACACCCAAAACACCCCCCTAGCTACGGCCTTTCCTTGCAGCACCATAAACAGCAAGAAATATGCGTTTACTTTACATAATCATGCTTTGCATAATTACATTACAAAATTCGTTTGTGTGAACAGAGTTTTCATGATATTTAGAGGCTTGATTGAAGGTTAACTCTCGTGTTATGGTGACGCACTATTATAAGACTGCTTAATATTTCACAGCCTGTGAAAACACTTGAATGATCGGATGAACATAATTTTATTTATTCAAGCGTTGACCAGTTTACATTGTATTTCGTCAGCTCATAAAAAACGGTTATATTTTAAAATGAGAATAACTGCAAGTACATTAAAATCTTAATATTGTTGGCATTCGTTTTACGTAGGCGTATATGGCCTTATTTTGTCCTGTTTTTGTCCATTCGGACAGGTCCTACATTTTCTCGTGGAACACAATAGCCCTCTGTAGACCTAGACCTATTCCCGCCGCAGACAACAGCTTAAATATCCCATAGTCTAAGTATCTAGATACGCGTGTAACCGTGTATATTGTATAAGCCTAGACGCTATAGCAGTGCAATAGGCATTTGTATTTAGTTTTCTCTTGAGTTCGTGCTATATGATATTCAGATAACATTTAAGTTAAAAAATAAGCCATAAGCTTGTTAGATAATGCTATCGTTTGAAGCCACTATAACATTAGCCATAGGTTTTTTTGTGATTTTCTATTTATTATGATTTCTATTTATTATGATTTTCTATCTATTATGATATTCTATTTGTTATGATTTTCTAATATGATTTTCTATTTATTATGATTTTCTATTCGTTATGATTTTCTATTTATTATGATTTGCTATTTATTATGATTTTCGATTTATTATGATTTTCTATTATTAGGCTATAATTTTCTATTTATTATGATTTTCTATTTATTATGATTTTCTATTTATTATGATTTTCTATTCGTTATGATTTTCCATTTATTATGATTTTCTATTTATTATGATTTTCTATTTGGAGTGGCCATGTTCATTTGATGTCATTATTTTATCTCATGTAAGTTATGTTCCGACAGAATATTATAAGAAAATCCTTAGCAAAAATAATAATAATCGTATCGTGACTGGCTAGCGAATTATTTATAAGTATCAGTATATAATATAACCGTTGAAAGCCAATTCGGAGGCGTCGTGGAGCTTTATCCTTGAAATAATAATTATAGGCCTACGTGGGCTATATATTATAGGCTGCGAGTAGAGACTGGGTGGGGATTATCGCCCTTCGGTAGAGGCGGCTGAGGAATCGGGGATATAGGGCGAGCAGAGGTAAGGTGGAAAAGCGATGCCATTTGTAATGGATTTAGGGTTCAACACCAAATCCGTTCATTACTCAATGCTGCTCCATTCGGACGGACGGACGGTGGAGACCGCGGAGGAAAGGTGAGACAGACGAGAGGAGAAAGAAGTAAAGTGAGACATATATATCTGAATCGCTGCTACGGTTTTCTTAATCGATTGCTTACGAACCCATGGCACTTTAATCTCTACATATTATTATTACAGAGAACGAGTGTCATATTAAAATACGAGACACACGTGAGAAAGAGAAGAGGACGGACTGGGACCGGGAGAGGAAAGAACTTCATGGACAGCGCGCAGTAATTGTAGGCTAATCGCAATCGTAAACTCGGAACTTCTACAGCACCGTACACAATGGAGAAGTCGCGGGAACCAGCTTATCCATACCATAGGCGTAGAAGGCGGGGTACCAGAGGGAGCAAATGCCCCCAAATTTCGGGCAAATGTGTTTTTCGGGCAAAACAGGTATGGGCGGACGAACCTTTTTTCGGGTACGAAATGACTATAAAAAAGGTCATCAGTAATTTTTTCGTTGGGAAATCGAAATGACTAAAAAAGTTCATCAGAAAATTTGGTCGATGAAAAATGTCGGCGACTCGCGGTCCGCAAAAAATTTAAAGTCTACTTTTCGGGCAACAGTAAAAATCTTTGCCCCACTCCCACTGCCGAAATGTCCACTACGCCTATGAATACAATAGTAAACAATAAATAATTATTATAGGCGCTCAATCGAGAGCCACTGCAACACAAACGAAGTTCTGCATATCTGTTTAAAGGTCTATAAACTCAGCTACTGCTATCGTAGCCTATACTTAGATCGTTTATATAGCGCCTTCTCAAACGTCATTTCACGCTATGAGGCCTCTTTACACAGCTGAGCCTGCAGGGACATCCATCCTTCTAGCATCTATAGGTCCTACAGAAATAAACGATGCTGCCTACAGCCAAAGCCCTTGCGATCACGTGACCCCAACGCACGTGTTTGCGCATGCGTGACCAAGGCATCGATTGCAGAAGGTTTCCATTCAGACAGCGGATTTGCTTCTGCACACGATGCAATGAATGCATTCACAAACAAACGGATCATACCATGAAAGAAAAGACGATGACGACAGCACAAGATGGACAAAGTGAACGAAGAGGCGAAGAGACAGGATTCCCTAAGCTTTATGTTGCCACGAACGGTGTTGAAATACAGACACGTCGAAGATTTACAGTGTTTAATCTAGACGCCTATGGGGGAGTTGCTCCAGGGTGAGAATTGCCTGGGGTTGAGGGTTCAACCCGCCCACCCCAGTCTTTCGTATGGCTCCATAGTAAAGCCTGCTTTTCACACCACAGCTCCACGCAGATCATAGTTGTCTTTCCACAATTCTCATACTGTGTTCCCCAGGAATGGTATTCCCTTCCCCCGCAGCCGGAAAAATTAAAGAGCTGCTTTTTACATGTGAAGTACAGAATCAAAAGAAATAGTGAATAAAAAGAGATGACATACCAAAGTAATGGTCATCAATAAAGAAGAAATAACAAAGATTAAAAACCTTCCACTGGTCAGCACCACACGTCTCAGCGGTTGGCCGCCCTCCAAACATTAGTTAGCCCCCCATCCACGCCCCTCCCACCTCTGACACCAGAAACCTGGACGCCCAAGCATAGGGACTAGATTAAACACTGGCCGAAGAAAAAGAAACGGTTAAGAAAAGCATAAGAAGAAGACTTAACTAAAACCCAAAGAAAAACGGTAGCTATGACAGAATCAACTGATTTGATTTGATGTGATCAGACCTACCCCCAAAAAGAATGAAGGGCGTTATTTGAAGCATGTTTAGGGGCTAGTTCAGTTTCATTCGCTAGATGTCGATGGCGGAAGACGACGAAATGTACGACAGACATTGAGATGATCAACTACTGCCATCTACTGAATACAAAGAGATGTCTATGATCTTGATACGGGGTCGCGATGGAGACACTCATAACTTCACGAAGGCGTTAAAATACTTCAATGTGATAAATATGAACGCCCACGATATAACTATTTCGATATGTGAGTGTGTGAGAGTGTGCATGCTTGGATGCACTGCCGCGGTGTGCGTTATAGCACTGACAAAAACCTGATTAAACTGATTCGTAATCGTAGGCCTAATCTCCAAATTTCTAGAGCGCAACTTAAAAGCCAAGAGCAGGGCACAAGCTTATTCACAAGCGCTGACCCATGATTCGTAATCGCAATAGATAAATCACGATTCTTAGCTTAATCGTAGTCGTGATCTCCAAACTTCTATAGCGCCACTGCTCGAAGGCCAAACACAGGGCAACAGCTTATTCACAGCCTATTCGTGTGGTGCAGATTCAAACAGTGCAATGAGAATCTGTGAAGAAACTTGAAAGACATAAACATCTAAAAAGCGATAGAACGATCCCAATGAAACATATCTTTATTAAAAAATTATCTAGGACGATTGGTCATAGATTCATAGGACCAGGGCCGGATTAACAAATGTGGGGGCCCTGTTCGGTAAAACTGTGGGGGCCCAAACCTTACAGAAGCACGACAAAATGACTCACAAAACGTGTTATATTGAACGAATCAACATTCGTCTATTATTAATTCATTAGGGCCTACTTATATTATTTTTAACATTATCAAAAGGTCTTTTAATAGTGTTAAAACAACCGATAGGCCTATATCTTTTACGGTTTAAGAATATTAAAGTGATTCATGGTCAGCCATGCATTCTCATGGCCAGCGCACAGCACTTCGCACTCGTACAAGCAAACTGTGCAGAAGCGAATTTATGCCCCAAATGTTCTTACCAGGACATTTGGCCTGATCTGCCCTGCTGTGCATGGCCCCCACACTGTTTACAAACTAAAATATATTTTCGTGGTTATGCCAGTAGTAGACCCTGCATGGTTCAAGCTCCATCCTGTTTAGATCTATCATCTATGTGAGCTTTCACCCCGGTGTACGTCTCTCTATAGACAGCCGTTCACTGCGCTCAGCTGCTCGTGGAGAATTCCTTGTTCTTTTTTCGAGTATTGTGACCACCATGCAACGATGAGCATTCCCGGTAGTGGGCACAGTTATCTGGAATAGCCTCCCCGTGGCTCTCTCGCTTCCCGTGACTCTGCTTGCTCTTTCCTTCGTCTTCTCATCTTTTCTTTTTGACAACGCCTGCGTTGGGAGCGCCTTCGAGTAAAAATCGGAAGGGTCTCTATATAAATTTATGAGATTGATTGAATTCGTAAAAATAGAGTACGTACTGCATGTAGGCCTACTCAATGTTATTATCACGCCATCTCATAATGCGTAGCAAAAAATAGCACTAGAGTTCCGATCAGATCAATGTATTTAGTGTTTAAATAAGCAAAAAACGTATAACTCTTACTACCATTTCTGACTGATTTTAAGATCAATCTGCCTGGCAATGAAAACTGCAAAAAGGCCCCCCACAATTTTTAAATGAGCAAAAAGCGTATAACTCTTACTAGCATTTCTGACTGATTTTAAGATCAATCTGCCTGGCAATGAAAACTGCAATAAGGGCCCCCACATGTTAAAAAGTTGCGTAATGTTAAAGTCACTAGTTTTTGAATAATTTGACAATTTTTGATATATTTTGAACTCAGTTTACTATTATAATTAGCAATGCTGAAAAAATTCATGTTGCATGTGTGGGGGCCCCCTAAAGTGTGGGGGCCCCTGTTCGGCCGAACATGTCGAACATGCCTTAATCCGGCCCTGCATAGGACTATTGGTCATGATGTCTATCTGTTTATGCCACAAATAAATGGCATGAATCTTAATTTTAAATCAAATTATCTGTTGGCAAAATAGGCAATCTTCTTTAGGCCTTCATTATTGATTGCATGTATCAATAAGGGATATTCAGCATTTTTAGACACATATAATTAGTGTCAATCAGTAAATTTAATAGAGTTTAATGATTTTACTTTACATTACATGTTATAAGCTTAACCTATAGGCTAAATGATATTGTAAATGTTATAGTTGGTGTCTTAACCTCTTCAATTTAGCTTTAACTGACTAATTTATCATTGTAAATTATGACCAATTGACCATGTAAGCCTAACTGACAGAAAGTCGTGTGACCAATCATCCTATGAAAAATAGTCCGTATACTATATATACCATTAAAGATTTCAAAAAAGTGACTAAAATAATGCATTCACTTGTTTGCAGCTCCTTCTTGTCGATTATTCTGTACTTGCCACTCAAATCATATAGATCTACCATTTGTAACTTGCCACGATTCTTATCATGGTCGTGCGTTAAGAGTCGAGTCCCTCGCACAAATGTACGATAACATGCTATTAACAGCGACGGTGAAATACTAAACAATGAACACCTGCTGTATTAATTCTGATTCATTTAAAATACGTCGTTTCACTCAGTCGGGGTCACGGGGTCTAGACTGACCGTCTAGTTACCTAAATCATTGTGGAAGAAGCGGTTGCACGCTCACTATGGGCAGTGGCGGCGCCAGGGGGCTACGGGGCTAAGCCCCCCATGGGCGGAATTTATCAGGGGTTAGCAGGGCCTACTACGCCATGGGGGGATGGAATCAGACTGCTTCCAATTTGGGCCAGGGGGGGGAAAGATTCCCCCCCCTAATGATAAAGTTGAGTATAGAAGATTTCCTACTGAACATTTCCCCCCGGTATTCCCCAGCATCTGCAATGGACTTCCTCTACGTAAATCCCCCGAACAATCCCCTCCCCGTCATAACACAGGGTAAATCTTCATTTAATTAGACTTTTGCTTAACACTCATATAAATTTGTTCTTGTGCTTCCATCACATTCGCACCCATCAGGGCTTGTCACATAGGGGGGGGGAGTAAGTAGCCTGATCCAACATGTGCTAGAGGGAAATATTAGATGGGCATAAGAGATTTCCTTCTGGACTCCCTCTGTTCTGCTCCTCCCCCGCACACCCACGAAAATTCCCCTTGAACGTTCATCCCGCCATCTCAAGGGTAGATATTCATTTAGTATGACTTTTGCTTTACAGTCACTTACATTTGCCCCTGCACGTATAGGCCTATGGTGCTCGCTCTCACAACTCGTAATTCGGCCTAATTACATTAATTGTTAACATTTTGTTAAAGTACATTGTATCTACTGACACTGCATTGGTTTTATAATATATGTCTCAAATAAAATGAACGATATCTTAAGAATGAATTTTAGTGACATGAGGCAAAGAAGCAACAGTAAATTAGTACTTTTGTTTATAGTAAAGGTTTTTAGTTTGTTTAAGTAAACATAAATCAAGCAATAGAAGCTTGGTTGCTCAACAATTGAGGTTCAAAATCAAGTAAAGCAAATGGCTTATAAATTCCTCCCTCAAACATAAAGCACTATAATTGAAGTCTGTACAAATGCAAATTGCTTACACTTTTGTAGCCTACATTTGAGGGAAACGTTCTGGTGGAATCCAGAGAGGAAATTACGGGGAGTGGTCCTGGGAAATGTCCATGGAATCTGTATGGATCAGAAAATTGATGTTGCTGAGTATTGTACAACTGAAAGTAGCCTACTACTCAATTTGGTATACCAAAAGAAATTGATATTTTTACTGAATGCTGGACTTTTTCAAACTTCACATGACTACTACAGTGTTTAACGCACTGCTAACCAATAATGAGAAATTTTAGAATGTTACCATTATATTGTGCAAATTAAAACAAATTAAAGCATGGGGAGGCGACATTTTATGATATCCTAAACCACGTTTCTGAGCACTAATTCACGAGCAATTTTGTGAAGATGACAGCTTTAAGAGGTACAATTACAGCGTGCAAATCCAAAAAAGTGAAATTTTCGTGACTTTATCGCTCATAAACAGCTAGCAAACAAGAGCCTAAAACATGCGCTCTAGTCGATGACAACAGCTAAAATGCGTTGGTTTCTGGGGCTCCGCCCCAGACCCCCTAGTCGCTATGGGCTTCGTGCCTTCGGCACTCGCAGCTTCGCGCCTTCGACGCTTGCAATATAGACAAAGTTTCTGTTAGGGGGGGAATGCTTCCAGCTCTCAGGGGTGGATAGTAGGCCCTGGGGTTAGGGCGCTAAGCCCACCCCCAAGAAGACCCAGAGTCATTTTTTTACTGTGTAAATGGTATCTTTTCTCGATCCTAGCCCCCACGCGAAACATACAAATGACTAAAAAAGGGTCTTCAACTTTTTGGCCGGGAAAATTTTGAGATTTCGCTCGAGATTTCAGCCCGAGGAATAAAGAAAGGAAAAGGTCATCAACTTTTTTGGGTCGGGGAAATATTTCTCGTTTCTGGACCGAGTCTCTGCCCCAAGAAATTTAGTCCCTCCAAGAACGGAAACCAGACTCCGTCCATGAAGCCTTCAAAGGTCATCAGGGTTTTTTGGACAGGGAAAATGAAATATTTTCATGAGATTTCGACTTAACCCTCTAAAAAAGGTCATCAGGCGTGTTTGGGACATGGAAAATGAATATCTTCATGAGATTTCGACCAAACGATTAAAAGAAGGTCGTCAGCGTTTTTACTGGGAAAATGAAATATTTTCTTGAGATTCAGACCAAATGACCAAAAAAGGTCGTCAGAAATTTAGGCGAATGAAAATGGAAAATTTCATCCGCGATTCGTCCCCCTCAACTTCTGGACCAAGTCTCCGACCATGGATTGGCTTCAGCCCAAAACTGAAATCCTGGCGCCGCCACTGACTACGGGAGAGGGTACCGTCCGGCCAACACGAATGTATTTAGTAAATAAATAAATAAATAAATAGACGCACAAGCAGTAAATAGACAATAGACGTACAGTGCAAGGTTTTCAACGCGATGACTCATCAACATATTATTAACGGTTTACGCTTCACTTAATGGTAGCTAGCCTATTGGCCTACAAACCAATCGGGAGGTAGCCCTAACAGCGAGTAGTCGTGTATTGCAGTCCTGTAGCCTATACATAAGCCTATGTGTAATTGTGTACCGGTATGTAAATATGCACTCTACGGGCGTAACGTTAGCTAAAAACCCAATATATAATATATATATATATATATATATTCAATTCATTTATTGTAACCAACCATCAACATACATAATAGACATAGTATAACATGCTTCACATAATCGGATGGTAACAAGGAAGGCCCTAAGGGATGAATATCCCGCTAACAGGGACACCTAATTACATATGCAATTTTAACAGATGGCTAGACGGTTGACATAATGAATTGAACAATAGGCTAAAAGAACAGCATGAGATGACAATTAATGTAGTAAACTTAACTAAAGAACGCAAAACAAACACAACAAATAATAATAAAATAAAATCAGTGCCTACAAGGTTAAATATCTTTGCAGTCATTAACCAAGTAGTTGCGCAGTAATGTTTTTGCTCTTTGTAAACTGGAAGCTTGTTGAACATGACTAGGAAACGAGTTCCATATACCTGGTCCAGTATATTTAATATGGAATCTTCTTGAGTTTAAACGAGCGGATATGGCTCGATAATGAGAGGAGTTCCTGGTGGAATAGCAGTGAATTTCAGATCCTTTTTGGAAATACCCTGCAAAGTTAAGGGGAAGAAGATCATGGGTGAACCGATACATAAAGACTCCTATCTGGAAAGTCATTATTTGGTGAAACTTTAATAAATTAAATGATTGAAATAAAGGACTTGAGTGAATATAAGGCTTAACTCCAGCTATGATACGTATTGCACGTTTTTGGAGAAGTACTAATTTATTGAGCCTGGATTTATATGTAGATGCCCAAACTAAATTACAGTATGAGAGATAAGGATATATTAATGAGTAGTACAATTTAACACGGATAGTGGGGGGGAGTATATGGGAAGTTCGACGAAGGATACCAACACTTTTTGCAACCTTGGCAGAGATATATTTAATATGATCATTCCATGTGAGGTGTTGATCTATGTACACACCAAGAAATTTAGTGGAGCTAACCTGCGTTATGGAGGTATCATTGATAGACAGTTGCAATTCATTCTGGGGGCACATCTTTTTATTAGGTAGCTTTTATATATATATATATATGTCGTGGGGCGCGGTGGTATAGTGGGCGTGTTCGTTGCCTTGCAGCCGAAGGGTTGTAGGTTCGAGTTCATCTCATGCCGCCGTGTATACAGGACCTTGAGCAAGTCCTTCACCCGCAATTGCTCGGGCGCTTCGTCATGAAATTCCGATGCAGTGTCCGCGCTGTAGTCGGGAGCGCCTCTGAATATGGATCTTGAATGGGCGTTCTAGAAATGGAGTAATAAATAACTAAATAAATAACTAACTAACTAACTAATTAACAAAATAAATAAATAATATATAGGTCTATGTATATATATATATATATATATATATATATATATATATATATATATATATAGTGCGTGTGCTTGAGTGTGTGCGTGAGTGAGTGTGTGAGTGTGTGTGTGTGTGTGTGTGTGTGTGTGTGTGTGCGCGCGCGCGCGCGCGCGTGAGTCTGTGTGTTTTGTCGGTCTGCGTGCACTTTAGAGTCCCTCGCTGATAAGAAAATACATGCGCAAGCTTGCGTTCTGCAATCTGCCATCTGCCAATATATTGTGAATAAGATGACGACATTGCTGATGATATTTAAATAAACAAGAATCCACCGCAACCAACGGTTCTTGTGTGAACTTGCTTCAAGTCCAAACGATATATAGGCTATATATATATACATATATATATATATATAATACAATGATGTCACAATATTATTGCATTAATATTCAGTAGCCTACAGGTCCTAAGCGCGGCGGTAATTGCCACCAACGCTTTAAAACGTGACGGTAGCTGTCACGTGACTCACCGCCACTGCAAAGCGTGTAAAATGTTGTTGATCTACTGGATCCCACAGTCACAGTACAAAGCGACGCGGCTGCACCTGCTCAGCATGCGGACGCAATCTTGAGCTTAAGATTTATAGGCTCGTGTAAACACTATACAGCGTTCGAAAGGTGAGATCTTATACCTTGCTCACAGGCATGATCGCCCGTAGATATTTTGCATGCAGAATGGGCAAAACGTAAAGGTCAGCATTGGTCACAGTTAAAATCGTTTGGCAAGGGTTTTAAAAATGCAAAGCAGGAAATAAAGAACACAATTTTATGGGCATTTTCCATAAAGGTTTCTTACTGCAAATTTCTCCGTTTCACTTTGTGTATACGGTATAAACTTACCAATGGAATCATTGGTGATTTAGTGTGAATATAATTATAGATTATTTGTTAAAAACCAAAAATTAGCAGTTAAAAATACTTGTAAATCTTCCGGGGGTGGGAGGCCAAGTGTCTCTCTTACGGGCGTCCATGTCGCTTAATCAAAACTGAATCGATAGGCAGGCGAGGTCAGAGACCCAAAGGCCAAAGGGCCATGCAGACAGTCAAGGAACAGTCCACTGTAGAACAGTGTACTCTATAGAATGTATTTATAATTAACATGCCGAGGCCAGAGTCAGATCGAAGTAGGTCTAGGCCAGATTAAGCAGGTCTTGGCTGCTTGGCATCAGTGGCGGCGCCAGGATTTCAGTTTCGGGGGGCTGAAGCCTCGCGGCGAAAGTTTTCCATTTTCGCCGCCAAAAAATTTCTGACGACCCTGTTTTTTAGTCATCGACCAAAATCCCATGAAAATTTTCCATTTTCGCCGCCAAAACTTCTGACGACCTTTTTTTTAGTCATCGACCAAAATCCCATGAAAATTTTCCATTTTCGCCGCCAAAATTTCTGACGACCCTTTTTTTTAGCCGTCACCCGAAAATCGTGGATATTTCAATGTAAAAAAATTCGGATGGCCCTTTTTTAGGGGGGCTGAGCCTCTTGTTGTAGGGGGGCTTAGCCACCCCAGCCCCCCCTAGCGCCGCTACTACTTGGCATATTCTTTATTGGCTTTATTACAACAAATGCTTAGCCTATACCGCACTTTGGTTTAGGCCTAGGCCTACATTTAGTGAAGACGCATCAATTTTGTCAAAGTCAGTCTTGTTATTTAAATTATAGCACAGGCGTGACAGGCCCAATTTATTAAACTATTAATCCAATGACTATATTAGGCCTAATATTGATATAAACGGTATAACGGTCCTTGGGGGTTTAACTATAGAACACTAAAACTTACACCAAGAAGTAGCTAACTATAGGCACCGGACGGCGGACGCAGATTATGTGACAGTAGATTTTTGTTATTATGTACACTGCATCAACTGATTAAGTACCGTTGGCGGGCACATGGGCCGTGTAAACCTGTAAACTCGCGTAGGCCACAAAACGTCGCAGATTTGCATGACATTCCGGTGTGCCTACATTTCCATAGCATTGCATGTAGGCTAGTCACGTAAGGCCGTCTATCGCAATTAGTCCCGCGGCAAATTCTGGCGCTGGCTTACGTAGGTCTGGCACCGTACGAACAGAGAGGAGCTTTATCTGTGTGTGTTTACGTCTGCGAAGACGAGGCAAAAAACAAGTTTTCCATTGCTTTGCCGAGCAACAATTAGGCTACACGCTGCGTTCTGGTCCATAATCTTCCAACACGCATAACGCTACAGCCCTCTGACGAATCGTAGTGCGCCAAACAAGACCTTGCCCAACAACTCGTCTGCTACCCTGGGTGCCGACACGAGGACGGGGCCTATTTTTAGTATATATATATATATATATATATATATATATATATATGTACATATACATACAATTATTATACATACATACATCCCCATATATATATATATATATATATATATATATATACACAGACCAGACATACATACTTTGTATGCGTATGAAATGTTGACTGCCGTTTAACGTTATAATGCGCAACTGATCGACGAAGAAAACGCGTCCTTCTGGTGAAAAAGAAAAAGTCGCACTGAACATGATTTAAATGGTCCGATTTAGATTATGATCAACGTTGCACTATTATTATTAACGTATGGGCGTAATTTAACGCCTTGGATCCTGTTCAAAATAAGCTAAGGTTTGAAAAAACGCGACAAACCTTCATTATCTATATTTTGAGCTGATGTAAGCCGGGTGCGCTTTTATCGCTTCCGTGAGGTTGTTGGTAAATATTTGCGCTGTCGAGGTAATCTATTTTTAGCCACTAGCCTCCACACCAAAGTATCAATTCGCGAATTTGGGACGGCAAATAGCGATAAAATAGAATACATGAACATTAATTAAACACTTCCAAGCGCTATCTGGCTTTGTTACAAATAGTTACGGCTGGATGTGCAGTTTTTAGACTGAAAGCCATGAAATAGTCTATTTATGCGAACTATCGATGGACCTATGTTTTTTGGCGGATTGGTACTGCAGTGATTAGTTAGGTCGGCGTCTGATATCAAGAGAGAGGTGAAGATGTCGACTGAAATCGCCATTTTATAGAAGTTTAGACGATAAAATCCACCAAGAGATCGGTAATTATTTTACTTTTCATTCCTACATGCATTGCGAGTGATTTGTGTAGCATTTGTACGAGGAATGCGCCTCAAATAGTGCGCAAAATAGGCCTGCGTTGAAGACGCACTGGGCGATGGCGACGCCATCATGACCTGGATTCATTTGTGGTTTCAGAAGGATTTACATCCTACTCAAGAGATTATTTGCGTCAGCATTGTGCATTTTATTGTTTAAAGCTATTTTAGCCATAATAGAAAAGTCTGGATCGGGTGTTGTTGCTTTAGCATTACTAAGACAGCAGTTTTTAGATTTTAATGCGATCGGCATTGCGTTGCGTCGTTTATTCGGTCGAGGGTAGGTGCTCCTCATATAGTCTGATAGAAGATTCGAGAAAAAAACAAGAGGTTTATTTATGGACGTTGCTCAGGGTAATCAAAATTATCGGCGTGGACACTTTGATCAGTTGCGTTAGTTGAAGTCTTGTGCAGATTTGATTCGCACTTTCATTTTAGTACTAAACAGACTTCCAGCTGTGTGGCCTAAGTAGAGTATTAAACAACGGGGCTCTAGATCATGCTGGGTTGCTAATATTATTCAAGTCTGTGTGCTTTGTGGCTTTATTATTAAAATAAAAATATGAAGTCGTTTAACTTCCTTTTTGATCATCAGTACAATTATAGAATGCAAAATTTAGTTCACTTTTACGTGTCATCGTATTTAATTTTGAAAGGTACCAGGATGTTGCATAGTGCTCTGTTGTTTTTAAACTTCTGCTGGAAAATCTCTGTCTAGGTTTTTAGATGTAGACTATGCGTTGAATTTTTAGTAACTTTTCTGTTGAATGCAACTATTGAATTGAATTACCATGCACCCACTGAATCAGCTGATGAATTGTCACATTTTGGCTTCTAAATTTCCTTGTTTTAATTATCGTAGGATTTGCAACAGGTGGGAGAAATCAGATATGGGCTGTGTCTAACTTTTGTTGTTGTTGTAATTGATCTAGTTTTGAGGTATGCTGCTTTGAGCATAAGTTTCGCATTTTCTGCTGCAGTATTATCTTGAATGTTGACACTTCAGCATTCCAGTGACATTATAAGCGCAATATATTTGCATACTATTAGCATATTTAAATTAAATTGCGATATGTGACATCATTGTGCTAATGTCAACATTAGTCTCAGTATCAGAAGGTGCCATTTATTTTGTTGCAGTTATCTACAAATAAACAGTCAATGTTATATTACAGACATTAGAGGCTTCTACTTGAAGGTTTAAAGGGCAAGTAGTCATTGAAATTGTGTGTGCTGTCTATCATTATGGACACTTGCCATTTAATTGAGTAGTTCAGTATCGAGAAGTTCAAGGAGTTTTTAATTTGTGAAGCACTGCACAGATGTTTGAAGTATTTCACGTGTCTCAAGTAAATCAGAAAGTGACTGACAGGTCTGAGCAAATATCTAAGCTATCCTGGAGATCAATACAGAGCCATTAAAAACATGAAGTATGGCCAGCAGTATTTTAACGGTTACTCTAGCAAGCAGATTATGTGTTTCAGAGACACCAGATGTTTGGCTATGCAAACATTTCATGAAATTGGTTTTCCACTGATCAGAGTAGGGGACGTTGGGCTGTGTTGAACTTTCTAGGGTTTTGCCGACTTTTGTTATTTTTCCGATTCCAGATATTTGGCGTTTTTGCAAATTATGGATTCGATTCGATTAGCCAGCAATTTTTTATTTGATTCTTAAGTACATTTTAAATCATATATACGGAGTAAGAAAAAGACCAACAGTTCATAATTTTTCTTGATGTGTCAACAGATCTCTAATTTTAGTATTTGACATCAATTTCCAATATTTTAATAAAGGTTACTGCAGAAATGGTTACTATTTTTGTATTGATGAAGAAAGAAACTATTGTTGGCCAAAATTATTACTTTGTTTGGTATTTGTATCAGTAGTCCAGGAATGCGACAATTCAGATTTTAATCGATCTAGGGCAATATTCGGCAAGCTGATTTCCTGGTCAAAATTCAACCAAGCCCTGGACCTAAATTTATCAAAAGTCAACTTCAATCGATTGCCAAGGCTCAAGGATGTTGTTGAAATGTCTTTAATTGCTGCCGTCATTGAAATTGCAACATAGAAGCTTTCTTGTGATTAGTCTTTCATTAAGGAATAGGCTGCTGGCTGAGTTACTAATATTACAAGGTTTAGTTTTTTCAGTGTTTGTGTTAAACGTTGAAGACATACTCTTCAAGGCTGGTTTTGTGTTGTCTAGTCAGGAGGGAGGGAGTTTACTTGAAGAAATGCAGCAAACTGCACAGTTATTACAATTATGAAAACTAGGTACTGAATGTGAAATTCTATGAGTACTGTGTATTTCCACCCAGTATGTCTTTGACTTTCAATGAGCAACAGTGCGTAATGCGTATTCCTTGAGCACAATTTCGTTGGCTGATTTGGGTTGTTGTAGTGTACAGAACTTCAAATCATATCTTTATGTTATCGGTGTTCAACATGACTTGACTCAAAGTCGGGCATTTGCGATGACAAGTCCCTCCACATGGAATGAACCTCCCCCTCTTCTATGTGTTAAACTCACGTCTGTTCTCTTGCTCTCTCAAGACTTCCCCCCCCCAGTGCTTCTGTACTAAAAGTGCATCTGAATAGTCTATGCTGCAAGGTGCACTTTGAAGTTGTAGACACGATACCATCATTTTGCAATTTGTAATTGTGTATGTCATAGCCAGGGATTTTTTGTTTTAATTAGCTGGTCACTGTTGGTCAATAATTGCTGATGCATTGTTTACCTTAAACATAAATCAAATATTGCTCATACGCCCGCAATCATTTTATTCTATTGATAATTATGAGTCCCTAATTAGTGAGAATTTGGTCGCGTAGGGCCTCACTATTGCACATTTGTTCTGAATTGTGAATATGGCACTAGTTGACTTACAGACTGTTCATTTGGACTGGTACATGGTTATGGTTACGTCACATTATGAATGAAATTGAAGCCAAAAAGTGTAGGACTTTTTAATGGTGGGACAGTGGCAAAGGTGCTTGAGGATACAGAGTGTGGGGTCTGGTAGGGGGAGGCTCAGTCAGTGGCTCCATTGAAAAATTTTGCTGAACTGATTCTTAAATAGTGCATTTCTTAGCATACAAATTGTCAAAGTAGGCCTGTAAAATCTTGATCTTCATTATCAGTCAGTATCATTAAGTCTCAGAAATGGCATATTTGAACTTCAAAACTCAAATTATGTAGACTTTGGACAGGACTCCATAGACCAGACAAACTTTGTAGGGCAGCCAAAAATCGCCCATGGACCTATGCTACAATGCTATGCTATGTTCGTTTCAGTATCAGAATGCGACAAGAGGACAGCGAATTCAGCTCGAAGATGAATCATATCATTGGCAAGTTGCAGCATATCTCCTGGCCCTTCATAGATGGTGATGCCTTAGATACCTCTACTGACGACGGCCTGGACTTTGAATCGGCAAGTCAGTCTGCGCTTCTCGTTCAGGTATGCTTCGCTTCTGGTTATTGACCGATCAGTTGGCTCTCGGATTTGATAAATGACTGTTGATGTACTTGTTAACATTTTTTGTGTGTGATTGAGAACATGAATAGCTGCTGTCAGCGGTGGGGTGCCAAGTGGGACAGTGGGACATGGCTGTTATATCTTGATAATCTTTTTTAGTTTTCCAGAATTGCTTAGAAGTGCTTTATGACACCTTTTTGGTTTCTAAGATATCTGATAACCTTTTTTGCTTTACTGATTTTGTGAGCAAAGCTACCCTTTCCAGTTTTTGGGATTAATTGAACAGTGTGTCCCAAACTCAGATTGTGTATTGCTGAATTGTCATTTGTATTTGGTCTTGATAGTACTCGAGAAGAAGGACAACAAAGTCCTGAGCCTTGCGAGCACGTTCCTTTCCATAGTGTTGGTACACATGGACAGCTAGTCTCCCTGCCTTTATAGATTTGTCTGACCAATTCAGCTGCGCATTGTTCTCATTATATCTGAATTTACTGGTAGTGGGCACTAGTGTAACTGAAATCATGAACTATTTTTCTCGTGGTTCATTTGAACCTTCAGCTTCTGGGTTGATTGTCCAATGTCCAGTGTATTAACCTCTTGACTCTTACACATGACAGGTATCAAAGGTTCCTATCTGGTGAGGCGCATTGGTGTAGGGGTATGTTCGGGACCTTGGAGCCGGAGGGTTGTGGGTTCGAATCCACCTCAATCCGCCGCATAGGGACCCTGTGCAAGTCCTTCACTTGCAATTGCTCTCGTGCTTTGGCTTGAAACTCTGACTCAGTGTTTGCGCTGTAGTCGGGAGCGCCTCTGGGTAGAAATCTTGAAGGGGGGGGCTCTATGACATGCTCATACATAACTTAGAGGTCAGATTTTGATTCTAGTTGAAATGTTGAGCTGATCATACATTGGTTTATCTGTTTCAGGCTCAGGCCTTGCTGGCCAAGAATATTTTCTATCAAAAGATTGACCTAGCATTGAAGCAATTGACTTGCTTGCAGCCTGCAGTGTATAACAATGTGCCTAGGACGACAACCGATGCCGGAGTGGTCTCTGCCAATCACCGTGATGCCGTTGTGTCGAATCTGAGACTTCTTAACATCTTCTGTAACAATAGTCCCGTTACATTTGCCCGTGCGGTCGGTCTGCTTGACCGACTGCTCGGTCAGGTCAAGGTGAGCAAGTTATTGCTATCTGGTTCGTACTTTACTTTGATAAGATTCATGGACTACAGTCTACATTTGGGCTGTACGGACCATTCGCTTCGGGGCCGAATAGTGGGCCAAAAAAGCTATTTGGTATTTGGCCCAATTGTAGCGGTTGGACCGAATACAAACTATAGTCACGTGACATCTGTTTCTGCATGTGTGTCTGCTGTGGTGAGTGGACTGAAGGATGCAAAAATTACATGTAGTTAGCTGTTTACTTTTAGTTAATGTATGAAATTACTGAACTGAAACTTTTCCTTACATTTGAAATTTTGAATGTTGTTAGTGGACCCATTTTGTACATTGTTTGTATTCGGCCAAATAGTGATGATCTTGTACTCGGTACAACCTTAGTCTGCATACATTGCCAAGTTTCTTTTACCATGTTTATGTTTATTGCGAATGTATTGTAATGCCCTGATACTCGGCAAGAAAATGAGTCCCAAATATAGTTGAGGTGTAAACACACATTCGTTGCAACATTGCCACGTTGCAGAATGACTTTTGGTAGGGTGTATAAATACGATGATTTGATGCCTTTTGATGCCTTTCTAATGTAACTTTGTGATGTGTGGAAAACTGGAAAGCGTGTTTTTCTGTCGGATGAATTTCCGTCATGCGTCATGGAAACTTTTTCTGTTTTTCAGATTCATCCGAATTTCTTGTCCTTTGTTGCCACATGTTGCTTCTTTATTGCTGCCAAGTCTCAGGAGTCCAACTCGCCTGCGCTCGACCCGGAGGAGCTGCTGCGACTTGGCAGGTGCAGTGGAACGCTGGCCGACCTGCTCAATACCGAACGGCTCATCTGTGAAACGCTTCAGTGGAACTTCCAAGACGCCTCTCCGCTGACCTTCCTCCAGCTCTTCTACGAGATCTTCGCGCTGCACAACCTGCGCGATCGCCACGCGAACAGTTCGCCGTCGCTCGTCGCAAAGCTGGAGGTGCTGATGTGCCAGTTTGAGTTCACAAAGTTCAGGGTGAGTGGTGCCAGATTGACTACGCTGCTGTCCTATGGTTGAATTGAAACAGTAGAGGACTTAAGAAATTTAAAAATCACATTTGAGGGAAGTTGAATTAATGGGAATTGTAAATGATATACCATTGTCTGATGAAGAAGAAAAGGAGGAGGAGAAGGAGAAGAAGAAGAGCAGTCCATTAAGATTGCCTGAATGCCAGTCATAGCACATTGGTAGAGCTCTTCATTTTCAAGGCGTCAGCATATGATGGTGAGTGGCCCTGTGACCAGTCCTGTCCCTCACTGCCTGGTCTTCCTGCCACCAATGCATAGTCATTGTAGTCGTATGGCTTAGGAGATTAGATGTGCAAGTGGGGCTGAAAACTTGGAGCAAATTTCTGTCCTGGTGAAAATATGAACTTCCATCCTCTCTGTCTCCATGTCATCAGCTGGACTCCTCAGTGCCTAACTGTGCAGTTAACTTGAGGTCCTTCAACAAACAGGGTAGAACATCCCTGTGGGATAATTTTCTATGGTTGCAGAATTAATGCCCCAATAATAATGTGATGAAGACTAATTCACTTGTTTCACAAGTAAACAGCAGCAATTACTACCCTTCTACAGCTAGCTAAGCCTGCACTGGCTATGGCTAGTCTGTGGTGTCTGACGTCTGAGTTTGACTGATGTTAGTAAGAGTGTCAAACTGCGGGTGTTTGGGCAGAGACGACCTGTGTCTAGTAATGTCTAGAAATTTTGGTTTGTGCGTACTGTGTTTATAGGTTGTGTGCTGATCTTCTAGAGAGTGCCACTATCTCCTTATGCCCTTTGGCAGTCCTAGTATATAGTGTGTGGGACTGCATTCATTATATCATAAATGTAGATAAAACATAAAGGAGCATACATATTGAGATCAGCTAATGCAAATGGAAAATCCAAAAAATTTACAACAGACCATGGTTTGTTTGGCTATGGTGACGCAGAACAGAGCCGACCGTGTTGATAAATATTTCATGAAGGATTTCTGGCTGCTTCTGATGTTGTATTGGTTTTGTGCCTGCAGGCAGACATTCTTGCGCTCGCGCTGCTCAGCTATCACCTGCAGGAGTGCAATGTGCTGAGTCATCCTGACCACTTCTATCTCGTTGTTGAGCTACAGTATTACTGTCAGGTATTGATGATGTGTTTTTATCCTTCAACATATGGTCGTATACTTATGCTAATGTGCTTGCCAGCTGTGTCCAATATTCTGTAATAAAAGTGATTTAAAGTTGCTGTAGTTTAAATGTCTGACTTGTAAGTTGTAACAGATTTACTTTGAAATTTTAATGATATTTGACTGGACTTGCCACTGTGAATTGCGAGTGATTTGACTTGTGAAGTCGTATAATTGGCAGGAAAAAAATTGTTGAATTGTTGCTATGTAGTTGTTGTCTGTGCTGCAGTCTAAGGCCAGACCCATCCTCCTTCAGCTTCTGAAAATGTTCTGTTATGACAGAATGAAATGAGTCTCTTAGAAATCTGAACTGTATTTTGCTTTTAAGTTAACGTTGCAGTGTTTATATGCATGTGGGTGCTTTTGAGTACTGTTTGCTGGTACTTCATTCATTCATTCCAAGAATTTATATAGCGCCTCTTCAAGATAACTACTCGAATATTTCAGTCATTCGTAAAGTCCATGATGTTGTCCATGTCTTTTTGTTTCGTTGTTTGTATGCAATTGGCCCAGTTTGTTTATCACATGACTAAGTACTGTATTATCCTTTATACCTGCAGGCCCCTTTGATGGATGAGTGCTGTGCGATATGATTTGTATGTATTTCAATGCATTCATTGTGTGCTTTTTTTACAGCCCCTTTGGCTAAGACACATCGTTTGTATTAACGCTTGTTTGGTTTAGATGCCAGAAAGTGAGTTTATGCAGTGCCGAGCACTAGTGATGGAACACTTGACATTGTACCAATCCCGCCCAACCAAGCTGCCTCATCTCCAGCTCTCGTGGACCATATCGCGGCGCACGCTGCACAAAATGAAACCAAGCACCAGGGTCTCACAGGACCTGGAGCCAATCATGGAAGATGAGGATGGTGGGAATGGATACGATGATGACGCTGGTCCATTCGACAGGTACACTGGCCATTTCTTTTATATCACCGAATTGCCATTTATTATTATTGTGTTTTATATAGCACTTTGTCAAGGTAAACTACTCAGAAGCGCTCCCAGTTCAACAATGGCTAAATAAGGCAGATTTTAAGCGATAAAGGAACATTGTGGTGTGACCTCTAGTTATGGTATTTATGACATAAGTAATGTGGGTTCTTAGCAGATTTCATTTATGTAAAGACTGGCCTTGCTATGGGCAAATTTTTTTATCCAAGAGTGTCCTATAATAGGACTTTTCAAATTAATTAGCGTCTTTATTCTAGAAAGTGCATGTAGCACATTGTAGCACCCATTCTGTTGCGAGCGGTTTGGTTACCGTGCAGTTTCTTAATGAGAATGATACATGAACATTGTTGATTTTTCTCATCTTACGTTATATGCACGAGTGTTTTCAACTTTGTATTGTATCATACTTCAAACTGCATTGCGTAGAATCATTTCTTTTAATTGCATTATCTTTGTTGAACTTAACGAAAAACATTTTGGCTATGTAAGAAGTTCTATTGTTGTAATTGGAACAATGGATGCTGAGACAGCTGCAGATGTTGTCACTAATGATGTGTTTGCTGCTGATGCTTTCAGCGAGAACGATGATGGTGATATTCCAAATAATCGGGTCCTGCCCACTGACGGTGGTCTGCCAACGGTCGGCTCTTGCCTTGACAGCTATGCTTTCTACACCAGCCACCAGCAGGACAGCTGCCTTCCAAAGGCGCCATGAGGTCTTCTGTGGCACCGTCGTACGACAAATGCGCCGCCACCACCACAGCTGATTCTGATGGCGCCAAAGCTTCCTTAACCAATGCTTTTGCGCGGAACGAGGTTTGCTTCTACTGGGCATTTGAAGTTCAATCGAGATTCATATTCGTAGGTTCCTGAATTTCATGTTGTGTTTTGTTCCAATTAACGTGCTGCAGCGGAAAACTGATCTTAGGGTTCAAGAGATGCCGGTTTCAGACAATGGTGATTTAGCTTCCGTAACTTATGATTTGGAAATATAGGGAATTGTCCTCCGCAGAGGTGATGAGGAGGAAAGTTCAAGTGAAATTGACTGATGGTGCACCGTTGGGGCACTGTTTCTCGTTGCTATGACGACGAGCGAGTGTATTAGTTGCCACAGGGTATAAGATATATGTATTTCTCCGAAGATGCGTATTCCGTACACACGTGAATGTGTACGCACTCGCACATGTTCTAATAGTACCAGTAATAAGTATGTCATCGACAGGGCATGTGTGTGTGTGTTTAAACAGCATGAAATTTGAAGTCGGCTTTTGGCCTTTGACAGCATAAACTAGCTGCAGACCTGTGCTTTACTTAGCATCATGTGGGATCTTGTCAAGAACTATGTGTTACATAATATGCATATCTGCTTAATGTTATATATATATATAATGTATATATATATATATGTGTGATATATGTGTATATCTGTTTTGCTTGTGTTTTGTTAAATTGAAAAACTTTAATTCCCATGGGTAATTCCCATTACTTCCCCAAAAGACAAGAGAGTGTATTAGGTATCTGTTTAAAGTATTAGTTATTAAATTCGTTGTTTTCTTAGATGAAAAGTCATTCTTTTTCTAAATTGTAATGTTTTCTTTCAATTTATTTGTTAGCAATTGCTTTTTTGCTTCTTAAAAAGACTATGAATATCCAGATGCTTTCTACAATTGTAATGTCCTCCTAAATTTAACTTTTTTGGCACTTGAGTAAAAATGACTAATTTGAAGATATTCTATAATATAATTTTATATGAAGGTTCTTTTTCTAAAACAACCATTCACTTTCTGTGTTTTACTCAGCTTTGTTAGTTATGTTCAAACGCAGATTAGCGTGAATGCCAGAAAACCAGATAATTTTTGAGATTTTTTCAAGAGCAGATCAGATTGAAAATTAATTTGTACGTTTATGAAAACGATGTGAAATTTTTCCAGTGTTTGACAATTTCCAGCTTATTTAATGTTGCCAGAGAGTCTTAAAAATTGTGTAAAAGTTTATCATGCCTGTGGTACCAGTCTGCTAAGTTTCATTGTCTTGCTTGTACTTCGATTGAAAGAGTTTGTTGAACTAATTATCTTGCCACGTACAGACACGTATACGCGTATAGGTATTGTTTCTCAAGTGTGCGTAAAAGATGTAATATGCGTGAATACAGCACATATTTTAGTGACTTAAACGGCTGCTGCGCATGGTCAAGTGACAATTGCAACCAAAATGTATACATGCTGAGAGCGTGCATATGTTTCTAAAATGCTCGTGTGTGTGTATTGAGTGGTTAGATCATAGTTGTGCTGTTGCCAAATGGATAAGAGTTGTGGAGTTGTCGTTATCGTATTATTGTCAGCCGATATCGTCTTTCACTTTCACAGCGTGGATATACTCTTCAAGCTTTGCGATAGGTTAAGATTTCTCCGCAGGGTCTGGTGCTGATGCTACTATGCCTATAGATGCTGTTCTCCGAGTCACGGTGCGTCCAAGGCGGTGGGCATTTCGCGTATGGTGCAATATACAATATTCGCTTTAGGTTACTAAGATCTCGGTCAGTAGGCTTAAATGTGTAAATCAAAAATGCTGCTCAAATATTGCAAATGCTTTTCGACCAAAATTTGTTTCTTGTATTTTCATCGTTAGGATTCGGGCACCAACGGAGCGCACGATCATTTCGCTGGCTGTTACAAGTGCTACATGGCTTACAATTACCTTGTGATCAGTTTGTTTTGTTTGTGGTTTATTATTACTATTATTATTGAAGTTTATTACTGCTGTTTTTAACGATAAACATGATAATAGTCATAGAGCTCTGTTATTATGATTTATAAATTTTTCATAAATTATTTAAGTAATTATGAATTATTATTATTTAACCTGCCAGCTGGTTGTATTCGTGTGTATGTGTTTTTTCTTTTCTTTCACCATCATCATTGTTAGTATTCCATTATTACTAAATTATTGTTATTATTATGGTTATTGTTGCATAATCTTGAGTAGAATTGAAGGCATTTTAAAATTCCAAGTAGCTTAGTGATGGCGTGACATGTCTGCAGCTCTCTCTTTTGTATATTTGTCATGCTTGCTCTTGAATCGGGAAGTGGCGCTGCTGCCAAACTGGTTATTGTGCCCTGTGGTGTCTTTCACAGTCAGGCAGGGAGATGCAAACTCACGAACAAATGACTTCAGTATTTACGTGCAATCTTGTGATACATCTCGCTGATAATAGTAAGCCATCAGTTCAGCGACGGGGTAAGGAGGACGCTCGGAGGCATCTAGTCTTTAAATGCCAGCAACATTTTAACTGCTCAACATGCTCTCCGAGTCGTTCCCTGTTCAGGATGGTTTGAACCTTTAAAATACTGAGACATCTTATGACTTGTAAAATCACAGGCTCATCAGAGTACAGATTAAGCTGTGTTTTCAAAATTAACTTGTTTTTTGCCTGGATTTAAAAATTCTCAGCAATGTCTGCTTCTGCTGCTGCTGTGCCACGTGCCTCAAAATTTGAGTGGCTGCTGGTAAAGACTATGCCATTGGTGCTCTGTTAACTTTTTTTATATTATGATCTTTGTCAGCAAGGCATGCTTCACAAACAGCTTGCTATCTCGGTGTCTTAGGAAACTTGGGAGTCCCATGGATTCTTAGGAAACGTTGGGGATTCACACAGTCCGGTGTGTCCGTTAAATTTGGGATCTGTCTCCATCCTTCGTTCACGGTTTCGCTCGCATGAATGAGAGCACTGGCAGTTTTGTTTTCACTAGAACCAACATGAGCGCAACGGTGTTATTTTTCGTAATTTCGTCCGTCAGTTCTGATGCTGATTCCAGCGTTTGTCTTGAAATGTTTCTCAGCGAACTTATTTTCGGTATACATCAAATACTGTTGTTTCATATCCGAGTGTACGTCGTGCTGTAGCAAGGAACAGGCATTCCTTGGAGTTTGTTTTAAGTGATTTTGAATCGCTGCTGAGCCAGCAGCTGCTTGCTGGAAGCTGTTTGATGCACGTCAATCAGATATCGGTCGTCGGAACTCTCCCATCTCTCTCTCTCAGTTCCATGTGATTATTTTGATTAGCATCTGCATAATTGCTGCAGTTATTAGAAATTGAGTTATAAGGAACGAGGTTTCGAAATCTAAGTCTTTTTGTATGGACTTGAATGCCATGTTGGTTGATGTTGAAAAGCTTGTGTAAATTTTTGTGATTTGAGTTCAACGCAATTGGACGTGTTTTGAGATATTGTATTTGTCGAGACATTTTTGGCGGCCAGATTGGTTGCTGCTGTACAACTATGCATGCGTCGTAACGAACATGCAAGGATTGCAACTCGGAGACGAATTCAAACTGGACGAGAGCAGTTGTGTTCATGCGTCCACCCAATTCAACCCTTTCTTGTCTGATCAAAAGTTTCTAGTTCATATGACAGAATGCGTTTCCGCATGACGCATCTCCCCCGTCTTGTTGTTTGACCGAGACCACCGACTGTTAAGCAATAAAGTGTAATCGACGCCTCTGGTTTTTCAACAGTTGTTCGCATATTTACAAAGCACCCATAGTCCATTTTATCACCGTGGTTTCTGCTGATCACTGCTCTGCACGAGAGCAGGAGGATATTCTAGTTGGTTTTGAGTAGTGCTATAGATTATAGATCTCATGCAATGTTAAACTGTATTGTATATATTTTTTCAATTGTAATATCTGCAACATAACCAAGATTTTGTATGATGAATGGCCGACCGTACGTTCGTGTTTGCTTCTACTTTTGCATGACTGCACACACGCACGCACACGTGTGCGTGAGATGTTGTTGACTGTTTCGTTTAGTTTCATTACTGTTCTGAGGTTGAGTTGTTTTGAAGCGGTTTCAACGTAGTCGGTAACACGTGCAAGCCTTCGTAATATTGTCACTTGGTTTTTAACCTTCCTTCGGTTTTGTTAGTTTTGTCCCTTTTGCAGTTTTACAGAAACTCTGCAGTTTTCAGCTCGGTTATTTTTTCCGATTAACGATTGACTAGGAATAAAGTTGAGAACTGCTGCAGCAGATTGTTGTATTTAACTACTGTGACTTTAATTATCTTCAACTTCGCGTGAGACTGTTTCTCATTAGTGACCTTGCTGCATTGTCGCACGTATATTAAAGACTGGAGTTTTATTCAAAAGGCTTGTGATGTTACTGGTTTGAAATCATTTTGCTCTTGCTAGGACTTTATTCGTCTCTGGTGTTTTAAGAATTTCCGAATGTGTTGTTAGTTTCGAGTCATTGCAAAATCGTGGGTTCTCTTCGTTACCGTTTAACTTTAAGATTAATTGTGTGTTTTCTTTTCTAAGTAGCAACAACTGGCTTTACTTCGCTTCTCGGTGGTTGTACTTAAGAAAATGGCAGTCTCAAAGTGGAATTATGATTTTGCGGACATTGCAGAATCAAAGTCCTGTTAATTTTTTCTCAAGTTTGTACCCGTTCTGCTTGAATGCCTTCAGTTTCAGCCTTTGTTGCTGCATGTCGTTGATGATTTTTGCCTATTTTTGGTGCACAGACGTAAGTGACCGATGATATGAAAGAAGTTGATATGCATGCGCTACAGACATTTCTCGCTAACTTCGCTCTGTAACGGTAGTCGGCTTTGTGTTGCACTACATTGCAAATGCTTATCGAGCCAAAGTGGTGCTGATAGCGTTGTTGTTGTCACAGCATCGCTATGTTCAATAATTTAAGGGTGTCATTCAAACAAGCAATCTCAGGCTTTTGTAACGTCTATATAATGTGTAATTGAATTGTTGCCAGAAACCAACTTGCCAACGTCCTGTATGTTTGTCTATTGTCTGAGAATTTCTATTGTCTGCTTCGTTTGTGTTGGTCGATTCTTCTGGTCTTCTCTCTTTCGATCGGTTTTGAAATTTTCTCGCCCTTCATCGACGTTTGTTTGACTGATATTTTTGTTACATTCTGTTCCTCACCGTTTTCTTCCCAGGCTGCAAGCGTCACTGAGCTCATAGTTTATTCCAGTTGTTTCCAGGAGTTGCCATTGCCTCCGGCCGGATGATCTCATTTTAGTCTGCCTTCACATTCACCGTTTGTTTGCCCCACAGTCCTATTAATACCTCATTGTTTTGTATTTTGCTCTGCCGGTGTTCTTTTTTGAGTAGTGAAGACCTGCTTTAGCATTTTTCAGTTACAAAGGCAGTTGCAAAGCCAGTGAACCATGACTCTTTCCGATTTCTTATTCGTCTCTTCTACCAAAAGCAGAACTCTTCTCTAGGATTAAATTATCTCAGTCATCTTTACAGTACTGTTGAGCTTTTGCATGATTCTGTCAACTTGACCTTCAGTCACTGTAGCATCAGGGGCACTGTGAGTATTTTCAATCTGAAAATTTTGCTAGGCTATCCTGTTGAGTTTTTCCTCCATGTCAATATGATTATAATGGCTTTGGCTGTCTCATCTCAAAGCTGCCTGAGCGCAGTTATAATATTTCTAGAGTATAGGATTTTCAAGTTTTATCTGTTTCTGTTTCCCAACTTTCTTTTAGTGTTTCTTACAGGATATTCATGAACCCTGTCAGCGATCATCTCTGTTGATCGCTCACCACAAAGAAATGTGTATTTGCCCTGTATTCTACATTCCACAGGCTCAGAACTTTCTTCCCAGCCTCCATTTGCACCGATCAGAGGAAAAAGTCTACTTGGAGCCGTATAGACATGCCGGTTGTTTTGTCTTGACCACCACCCTGTCTTTGTCCTTTGCCCTGTCATCCTGTTGTCTGTGCCATGTATTTTGATGAGCTGCTTCTTGCTTAGGTTCGCTGACTTAACAATTGCTGATATTAAGTTATCGTGCGTAGGGGGGAGTTTGCCTTGTTCAATTTTCAGTATTATTTGTCCTGGTTGATGCTACGCTAGTCTGTTGGTCGATCAGTCAGTCAGTGTGGGACTTTGGTCGCAGCCAGGCCCCCACCCCCGGCCTGCTCGTTCGTTCGTTCGTTCGGTGGCTGCTGTAACCTTTGCAAAGCCTTTCTGTCTTCAGGTTTTGAATGGGCTTTCAATTTAAATACTCGAAACTCCTGAAATTGCTTGCATTCTCACCGCAGGATACGTGGCTGTCGTGTCGTCGGCCTTTTGTTGCAGCGTTTTAGAAGTATTAGTAACCGAGTTGTCAGTTTCGGCATTCCCATGACAACCAGTCTTGAGATTTTTTTCATCTTGCAAATAAAGCATCTCTCTTTTTATGAATTCGAGGCTGGGCTCCACTTTTTTAGGGTCTCATGTTATAGGCACTTGATATTTTGGCTTCTGGTACGCCAGGCGTCTGCGTTTTGACTAGCTGATCTTCTGCGTTTTTCACATCATTCCACGTTGTTGGTAATTTTATTGTCAGACCCTACCGCAGCCGCTGTGTCGGTGCTTTAACTGAAATGCCTGCAGTCCAGATAATTTATTTTCCAATTGTCATGTTGTTTTTGTCTTGGACGATGAAATTGATTGACGAAGGCTGCTTATCCGGACAGTTCACGTTTTGTGCCTTGATTTCATTCGAGACGAGAAATTTCTTCCTTTTTTGCCCCCACGATACTTAAAGAACATCAGAAGCCGTTTTTTAATTGTTCGTTGACATTACATTGCCTTTAAGATTAAAAAAATTGAAAGTTTGTCCAGATGAAAGTCATTCCTAATGAACATTTTGAAGAGTTTTGAAATTGTCGTGTGAATTTGAAAAGAAGCGCGTGCACTGTTGACTCGCGATGCACATGCGATGTTGATTCGATTTTTGGCAGTAGTTGCTTTCTCGTGATGGTGCCTTCTTATCTGAAATTTTCTCAAATTCTGTCGGATTCAGCGCTGACGAAGAGCGTGCCCGGGCACACGTCTCGTGCCGTCGAATGTCGTGTCGGCACCGACAGATGTTGCATATCAGGTGCTCGCAATTTTGCCAATGAACCAATGATTAGTAAAAAAAAGATCTGCCTAAGTAACTGTTGCGTATGTATGCTCAAATATCCACATTGCCATCGTAAATCTCATATGTCAGGGATACTGAGTGTACTTGCAGTCGTGTTGACGACAACATTGCTGTCTTTCCCTGTCCCAATCGACGTTTTGGGGTCTTCGGCGGTAGGTCGAGGACGAAAGCGCGTTTTCTAGAATCTGAAATTTGTTTCTTTAGAGGAGCTGTTCGTCGCTGCTGTTGAGTTTTTTATGCCAGTTAGCTAGCTGAGAAATTATGCAATGCCATTAAGTTAAATTTCTGCATATGATGGTAATAATTATCTGTAATTATATTGATGTGTGATTTTTATGCAACTGCGATTGCATGTTGTTTACAAATGTGCAATCAAAAACAAACGAAAACAAATCAGCATGTTGACAATGCAAGGAACCTGCTGCTGCTGCTGCACGCCGGTCTGCGTAGTAATACTGCAAGACATTTTTCATGCCGTACGTTCGACTCTGCAGTCTGTGTTTTTTCGCCGTGTGGTGTTCCCCTCGATTCTCTCAGTTCAGATATTGTCGCCTTGTCGGGGAAAACCCGGACGGGTCGTACTTGCTCAGACTTCGTTGCTTCATGAACTGTACGCGGTGGACCCATCGACGACGTCTCGAGTCCGTTACTTTTCATTTCAAACAGCTTTAGTTATTCGTTTTATCTGCGTCGTCGATGGTGTGCGTTCTCCACGGTGTAGTCGTGGCAGGTTTGTTTTTCGGGGGGAGGGTTTCCAGTGTGCTTTTGTTGTTTTCGTATCCCGTTGTTTTTAATTTGTGACTATTGCTCTGCTGTGTTCACGGTCGTCGAATGCAAGTGATTATCATTCCAGATGTATTTGCCTATGCATCGCCACCACCATCACCACCACCGCCGCCGCGTTTAACTTAAAAACTAGCTGTGTTTGTCGTCGTCGACTGTCTTCGGAGCGCCGGTGCACTTAAATCAATCTGTGAGTGGTTGTGAGTTTTGTATCTTGAATATATATATGTATAAGTTAAAATCTTACCTCAAAAAGTTCGCAAAAATCGAGAAAAAAATCTAAAAATGAAATAATTAAAAAAAATTAAAAATTCATATACCAAAAAAAAATTAAAATATGGAAATACCAAAAAAGATGATGATGATGACGCTGAGCCGTCGAAACTTCTGAATAGCAGAATGGCTTGTGCGTGGACAGTGCTTAGTTATGATGTGGTAAATTATTGCGTAATGTATAAAGAATGAATTTGCTTACTATACTAATAGCGTGAATACCGTTATTAATATTATTTAAGGGTAGTGCTTTTAGCAGCTTCTTCGTCAGGCTGACGTTTTATCGATTAACTTAGTTTTTTGTGACCAGGCTCAGCTCTGGCTCGCCTTGACTTGCTTGTTCCAATTTGTGCAGTACTTAATTAGATGATGAATTTATCGTACAAATGTGTGCTCTTATGGAAATTGGCAGTATTCTGGAATTATCTGTATTATATACATCGTTCTTATGTTGTCGAACTGTGCTAATGACTTTATCATGACTCATTTACTGCAAAACTTGATTTTTCAGTTTGTCGTTGAACTGTGAAGTGTTCGCTGTGTGGCTGACGCGCTCATTATGCATATATGGTGCATAGTGAAATGAATTATCTTCCCCTCCCCATCAATGGCTTCATTTGGACGGCAACATTTTTTTCTTAGATAATGGCTGGCATTTGTCGATATTACTGGACAGCTTCTGTTGTCGGTCTTTGCAGTTCGTTTAAACGTCCAACTTGTTTTCTTTGCTGTGGGCTGAGCGACGAATAATTGTGTGGAGTTTTTAACTGTGGATAGCAATGATGGATGTTATCAGTCGAATAGGCTGCCATGATTTCAGGGAATTTATTCTTCTGTGACAAGGTGGAATGTTGGAGGAAGTGTGAAGGAGTCTAAGTGTTGTTTACTGGCTGTGTGGAGATCTATGGAGATTTGGTGGTTTGAGAACGAGAAAGCGCGATTTTGTTAGAGTTGCATTGCAGCTTTTCAATTGTGGCGGAGATTTTGTGCATTCATGTGTAAAGCCTTTGCCACGATAATATCCACCTTGAAACAGATTTCACATGTTACTTTTGAATGCTACCAGTCAAACTCTGCTATTCGAAGGGGGTCCAAATGCTGGGATTGACCATAGGCTGGGAAAGGAATTGGGGTAAAAGTTGTGTTGTTTGGGAGGGTTGAGAGGCTTTGCATTGCTGTGTGGGCTGTGACAATTGTTTAATTGACTTTGATGTGAATTGACCGACGAGCAGTGTAGAGAATGAACAGTGGTGGTTGGCATTCGTGTAGTTTATCTCAAGAGCCGCTGAATTTCTCTCAACATGACTTGTTGTCAATGAGATCTGCTTATTTATATATGGAGCAATTCTCATCCTGCCAGACGTTGTGTCTCGTTTCTAACAATGTGTTTGCTGATTTTATCTTCTTCTCATGGACGTCATTGTCGTTCGCAGTTTTTGTCATGTTCATCAGCAGCCAAGTCACAGCACATAAGGAGACATGTGCTATAGAAATGCCTCACGAGTTTAAGATGCTCTGAAAAGGAGCTATATAAATGACTGTCGGGTTGTGTCACCTTGCAAACGAGGTCAGCTGTCAAGGAGGTGTTCATTGACTGGGCGTGAGATTAGGCGAACACCTCTGCTTCTTTTGCACCATATGGGATCCTGTTTTGACTCGTCATTCTGGAGAGGGTGGTGGTATGGCCAGCATTCATCTATCGATTGCTTACAAGAAGTTTGTGTTGTTTGTCATTGCCAACTCTCTCTGTCTGTCTCGCGCGCTGATCAATTTCTATTCCAAATATCTTCAGCTTTTACCTCATTCGTTCAGTCTTAGTTTCGTTCATTCATATCGCAAAACTACAAGTGCCATTATCGTGCGTTGCCGCCATCGTCGTCTCCGCAGCACAGAGATTGCTTGGCAGCGATTTACATGTGTCGTCATCGTGCTATCAGTGATTCCGAGTCGAGTTGTCGGTGATAATTTCCAAATAGTCATGGTGTCGCTCTGCTGAATTATTTTTCGCACAGTATCCAGTTAGCTGGTGATCCGTTAGTTGTCAACGTATTCGCGCTTGTAAGCTGTGAAGCTATTAAACATGTACAAAATACTCGTCTCACCAAAACCTGACGTCGTGCCCTCTGTTCGCTAGACGTCCATTTCAACCAAATGACTCGGTTATTTTGCCCAGCAGCCCCCTTTGTCCACGACTCTTTGTGCTGAACACTGCCACACTGTTTAACTAGTTTGCTGCAGCCATGTACGAGCTGTCGTGGTGGCTTTGGACCATCCTGCTTAGTTTAGTTGTGTTTGGTTTTTCATAATATGTGTTAAAAGAGTTTGAATTGTTTATTTATTCGACATTGACATGACAGTACGTCTCGTAACTATCGGAAAGTTGCGTGCTTAGAACGGAGGACGTTCGTCTTTTCATCCGAAGTCATACCAGCTTTAAAACAGCATATGCACAGTTCGTACCGTGGCGTCGTCTCAGAGGGTGAAATATATACACAGCATCGTATGTGTAATATATAGAAGTTCGTGGATTGACCGTTGATTGGCATGCCGTGCAATATTTCAGCAAAGAATCTTTTGCGTTCGTTGCGATGAGTTTTGCTGCGTACCGATTTGCGAATTTACGTAACTGATGTGCAGTTGATGTTTCAAACGAGTCATTTGCATTCCTTGCTTGGTTTTTTCTCTGTGCTGGATTCGAAACAAATGTAGCGTTGAATGGCACACGCGTTAGGCTACTCGTCGCCTGTGAACAAATTATTAACCTTTAGTGATGCGCTTGATGAAGATTTCCTTGGGTTGAAATGATCATCCGCAGAGGCTGTGCTACTTATGTGTGTTTGTGTGCTTATGTATGTGTGTTGGTGTACCGATGTGCACACTAACACATGTACATGGACATGCAATGCACACAGGCGAAAATAGGGAGTGTTAGTTGTTTTATACACTTTGCATGTTTACCGTTTAAAAATCCATGGTTTATCCGAGAGTATTGAAGACGACGTTCTTTCTCTGCTGCTGCCACCGCTGCTGCTTCTTCTTCTGAGTTGGCGTGATGCTGCCACCCGCATATCATCTATTGTCTGTGAATAGTTGTTACCATGTCTGCCTTTTTCGACTCCTTGTCAAAGCTTCCCGATGGCGCATCGGTGTTCGGTCGTCGACGACGACGAAGGCGCCACCGGACGAACGCCGGTGCCAGGTGCCACGTCGGCACCAGATGATGGTGGCCATTGCTCAGTTTCGTTTCTTGCCTGTCGATGACGACGACGACTATGTGCTTTTTTGTCGCTTTAACTTGTGCACTTGCGAAGTAGACCTCAGCATCGTTTCCGAAATCCAGAACAAGCTCACATTGTGTGCGAGTCGGTACGTGTTTGTGCGAGTCAGTACGTGTGTTTGTGTGTGTGCGTGCATGTGTGTGTGTGTGCGTGCATGTGTGTGTGTGTGTGTGACCCGGGAAGGGTCGATGTGACGTCATCTGAGATTAAAGGCAACCTGCATTTTGCAACGTTGGACAGCGATATTTTATGTTGACCAAAAACAGTTCAGATGTGCAGAGTGTCGTCATGGTGGATCCACCTTCTGCTGTCTCCCTCTCTCTGTGTCTCTGTCTCTCTTTCTTTGCCTCTCAGGAGATTCTCATTGGATTGATCGCGTCTGTAGTCAAGTCGTGTTTCTATTCTGCGTCAAAGAAAAATGTCAAACATTTGTGATTCTATACAATTCATTATTCCGATGCTCTCGTCAGAATATTCTGTGATTCGCTGTTGCATTAGACTAGTGACTAGTTCAGTCAAATCAAAACTCCGTTAAGTGTGATTGGTTAACTCTGGTTGTGGAGAGATTATCTTACCAGTTACAAACTGTAATGTGGTAAAGTTTTAATTACTCATATTTAGAATGACTGGTCACTGGCTGTTATATGTGTGATCTCGTGACCTGGCTGTATGACCAGGTCTAGGTTGTGTCCTTTGGCAGCATGTGGCATGGCCCTCACGCTACTAAACTGTTTGAAGCTGGTTCTTCTCTCTTATTGCTGAATCCAGCTTCTCAATTAACCTTACTGACTTGTTTTGAAGACATTGTCTAGATATTCTCTTGCATTTTGGTTTCTCGTTTGGTCATAACTTACATACCTTGTTTTCATTTCCATGTCTGAAATTTTCCCTCGTTGCACAAGTTCGTGCGTCTCCCTAACTACCAAGCAAGTAGTTTACAAGAATGCTTCCCTTCATTGGGTTGCTCTGCTCATGTTCACGCCTCGGCTAAATCATCCCTTGCCTCGGGAACATACTTCTCTTGAGTGACTATGGAGTTGTGTTAAATGAGCGTGTAACCGGCACCTTGTGCGTTAAATTTGCGTATTAACTTTGCTGAATCAACTATTGCACAATTTTCTTAGGACTTTTATACCATGTGAACTGTGAGGTTCTTCGACTTGTTTTGCTTAGGTCTTAATTTTAATTTCTGACGATGTCTCTAAGACGTGATGTGATATGGGATGAAACTCATGAATTTTCCAGTCTGTATCAATAATATTGTTGAGATGATGATGAGGAGGAGGCACTGTGTATGGTTCTGGGCATTCTGTGGTGCGCATGTGTGTGTGTGTGTGTGCGTGCGTGACGAGGTTCCGTTGTTTTCAGGAATCTAATCATTTACCAACAATGATTACTTAACTTGACAGTTCGTTCGTAACGCCGTGCTATTTTCTATCGCCAAGCCTTACGCCGCATGCTACGACGACGACGACCATCCATGCTTTCCAGTCACGAGACTTGCGCCGACGTTGTACTTCTTGAATTTACCCGATCTCGAAATGTTCTCTTCGTCTCATATCTGGCCGAATGTGTTCCGGGACGTATTGCAGTCGATTCTCTGCTTGTTCAAGCTGGACCAAATCCCTCCGATCAACAACCAACCCCGCACCACCCTGCCCCGTGTGCTGTCGTCTCCTTGAATCAACCCACCCCAATGCCACACCAGGGTAGTCAGTCAGACGAGGTAATCGGCCACTTTAGCCTGAGCCAATACGTATCACTCTCCGGTCCTATGCAAGAATTTTTCTAGTTTTTCCACTGACGATGCGTGTGTGTATGTGTGTGTTTAAAGAGTCATTTGTAATTCTTCGTCGTAGTTTTCATCGTTCGTTTGCACTTGCTGTCAACTTGCTCATGAGAGCTTCATTCTAAGCGCAGCTGGTGCTATATGTTTCCGCCGAAAATCTCAGACTGACTGCAGGTTTGCCCAGCAATACTTATAACCTGTGGCTCGTCAAACAGGCAGCACCTTTAATTAATTAATTAATTGACTATTTACCTAGCGAAAGAAAGAAAAAAACATCTGGCCTTCTGCTGAGTTGGGTCGAGGCGCAGTTGACGGTCGCTTCGTCCGTTCGATTTGTAATGAAATTCTGTCGTCTGTGATAATAAACTGATTGTGTTCCCGAAAAACGGCGAGAGAAAAAGCACGCTTCGATTTGTTTTAATTTTTTCTGGTCTCATTCCAACCATTCAACTGGTAAGAGTTGTTGTTGCTGTCGAGCGAGAAGTGGAACTTCGTTTTCCACGCACTCTTTCTTCTCCCAAGACGTTTCTGCTGCGAACAGTCAAGGAAAGGCATTGAAATCTCTGGTGCTATCGGTTTCGTAAGCGTGTCGAAAGCGCAGGCTGATACCGGGTTGCATTGCGCTTTGGCAGCGGATTTTATGCGGCAGCTCTGTGACACGCGTGTTTCTCATGCTCCATTTTTTTATGCGGGTCAAATGGCTTTTAGGAAGCAACTCGTTCCTGTGGTGCTCTGACGAATGTTGCACGATCTTGGTTGTAACGTTGTCGGGCGCCGTGCGAGGACGAGAGGTGCTGACTGTAATCTGTCTGGCCAGTGTTTCCGCCATCTCACTATGCATCTACGAGGAATTTGTATATTTGAGATAATGGAGATGATGTCTAAATACTGTTCGAAAATACTGTCATTTATTACCAGAAGAGAGGAGTCATATTGCTATAATTGGTGCTTTCATTGTGTGTGTTTTTTATATATGTAAATATATATATAATTATATATACATATATATGTGTATGTATATATATATATTGACTTCAATATATAAACTTTTCATATTATGTCGATACATAGTTATGTATTGTATCAATATGTATATAATGGATTCGTAATTTGTATAGATGTGAGCATGTATTATTATATAGGGACGCGTTTTCGGTGTCGATACACGAGTCTACTGAGCTGAATTAAATGCTAGAGTTTCACAGGTTGGCGTTGAAGCGCAAAACGTTTGCATTTGCATGTTGTCAATTATTAGATGAATCATAGAACAGTGATATGCTTACAAAAGATTTCAAACGGTAGACGCGTGTGTTCTGTTTGTTTTCCGGTTTTTCAATTCGCGTTCGGTTCGGCTTTCGGTTGAGAGTCTTGCGAGTCTCCGCCGTAGTTCTTGTTGTCTAGCTGAAGCTTTCATATTCATATCAAAACGACGTTGCAAGTTTGTCTGGAACAGAGCTGGTCTGTTGTTGGTTGGTCGGTTTGTCCATCTTGACAGAGAGCACTGTCATTGGAAGGATGGAACGCATTCCACTGTCTGTCTGTCTGTGTTTCTATCTCCCTGTCTGTCTGTTTGTCTTGTCCTGTCTCTCTATCTATGTCTGTCTCTGTACCTCTCTCTCTCTTTTTTTCTCTCTGTCTGATCTGTCTCAGTTTCTGTCCCTATTCCTTTGGAACATGTTTGAGTCGAGAACATGTTTCAAAGTTTTTGGAGGATTTAATGCGTTCCACCGTCGCTGGAACGCGTTTCACTTCGGAACGCGTTCCAGCGATCTGTTTAGCTGTTCCAGTCTGTGGAACAATTATATTTTCTGAGAATAATTAATTGTGTTGAATGTCGGATTGTTTTGTATCATGGGGAACATATTGTTAATTTTTACCTGAAACTACTTTTATTGTTCCGTCTTTAATACCTGAAAGGTGTTCACGAATTATTGGAGTAGTGCTGCTGCGGGTGCAGTTGTTTACGGTCCATGATGGAGCATGTTAGAGGAAACCGGTTTTGCATCTCGAGTTGGAGCGCTTTGATATTGTCGGCTCAAGCTATATTTATTGATATTATTATTTAGTCAATGTCAGGTGATGGATGATGATAATGATGATGATGGTTAGAACAGTGATGACAATGATGTGATGATGATGACGACGATTACCAAGCTCTGCGTTCCAGCTGTGCTCTTGTATTATGCTGTAGAGATTCCGTTGTGTGTTTCAGTCTTAAGTCTTTTGCTAACAGCTAACGTACGTACGTGTGTGTGTGTGAGCGAGAAATGCGAGACACAGACTGTTTGTTATATTATTATTATTCTAGTAAAGAGATCGTGACATGTTGAATTGGCACTGGTTCCATGCTTTGTGCTAAATAACCTCCTGTTTAGTTTTGCTAGTCTGCAGTGTTGATAATTTGCCGTCAAGGTGTTTACAGTAGTAAAAATGTATCTAGACCAGAATCTCAGTTGTCTTGTTTCTTTTTGTCTTGTGTTGCATTGATCTAATCATAGCAGTTTCAATAGCGCTGGTCGATGTATTGTATTGTATAATCACCGTTATAAAGTACTTCTCACAGCAAACGTCCTTTCAGAAGTCAAAAGGCTTTTCAGAAGTCAAAAGGCTTTCAGAAGTCAAATGCTTTTCAGAAGTCAAAAGGCTTTTCAGAAGTCAAAAGGCTTTTCAGAAGTCAAAAGGCTTTTCAGAAGTCAAAAGGCTTTTCAGAAGTCAAAAGGCTTTTCAGAAGTCAAGAGGCTTTTCAGAAGTCAAAAGGCTTTTCAGAAGTCAAAAGGCTTTTCAGAAGTCAAAAGGCTTTTCAGAAGTCAAAAGGCTTTTCAGAAGTGCTGCCAGTGTGATCGACGTTGAGAGAAAAAAAACGCAGGAGTTGAGGTAAGAAAAAGATGAAAGATTACCAGAGAGAAAGGCAGAGCAAACTGATAGTGGAAGTCCATTCCACAGAGAAGTATCTATACAGGCAAAGTATCTGGATTGAACCATGGCAGTTCTAACACGGGGAATCGAAGAGGTCAAGCCAATCAGAGGGCCTAAGAGGACGCAGCGAAATGGTAGAGCCAGGATGAAGTATGAAATCACAAAGATACTTCTCGGTAAAACCCAATTGAGACTCGATAACCAAAACAAGAACTTTGAATTGTATATGGCAAGAGAGCGGGAGCCAGTGAAGTTGGTAGGCCTACCTGCCTTCTAATTCATTGCAAAATTTTAACAAGTCCTCCTGAGAGTCAGAGGAATGTGAGTATAGGTTTGATTGATGAAAAGAACTCTGTGTAAATAGAAGTTGGATTGGTGACGGCTAGTATGGACATTGGTAGACTGTACGAAAGGACATGCATAGAGTCTGCTTATTACCATGTCAATTTGGCAATGTGGCCGATTGGTTAGCCGCTAGAGGCTCAGAAGTCAGGAACAGACCTGCAGCACGTAGAGTACCAGTTCGATTTCGGTTTGGGACTGTTAAATAGGTAAGTAAGTATAGTCTTTGATATGACCACTTACCAAGAAGCACTCTTGTGAGCAAGTAAAGCCAAGTATCGCTTATAAAATTCACATAAAACATTGAAAATTATTAAGTCTGAACAAACTAATCAGTGTGTAAACAACATTCTAACTATAAACATTTTCATCGTTTCATCGTCGTCTTGGTAGTTACTGGATAGTGACCTTGAGCATGTCCTTCACCCACTTGCTGCTCTGCACAAATATATTAGCATAATTAAATGCTCGCGAGGCGTGTGTACTTGTGAACTTTGGAAGAAAGGCAATAGCAGATGCAGTAATTGTATTGTAATGTACCATGGTATTGTATTGTACCACAGTTACGGACTTTGTATAGTAGACATGTATTATTTAAAGACTTGTTAAAATTTTGCAGTGAATCAGACTTAGAGACATAATTCAAGACTCACTGATTAGGTTCTAGCAGACATGTCACCTATGCATTATGCAACGTGCAGATGGTCGGTATGATCGGCTTATTCTTTTTCCGTCTGAGTTTGGAAAGCCAGTGCCAAAGAGAGGCTGTAGTGCAGGTGCATATCCAGTGGATAGCTGGAGATGGAGAGGATAGCTGGAGATGGAATGCGATGGAAGTGGAATCCGCTTTTGTGTCACGTTCAACCATTTCGTACCTAACGAGTCGTATAGCGCCAGAGATTTAATCGAAGGTTGCGCCAGCTGAAATCGTTGTCAACACAATAAAAAAAGTACATACGGCTTGACAACATGCATAATCTGACAATAGATGATTAATTTAAGCTAATGGGAGCAGCACTTGGCGTAGCCAGGAATTTATGATGGGGGGGTTATGGTCTGGCGGCGGCCCCAGTGCCTAAAGTGTGGAAAAATTAGTGCCTGGACGCCCCTTACCTCTCCAAAAGAAGTGCCTGGACGCCCCTTACATTTCCGGTCTGTGCTCGCCAATAAGTGGCTGGACGGCGTTCAGATTTTAAAACAAGTGCATGGACGCCGTCCATGACCGTCCAGGCACACTTTAAGCTCACTCTGGTCGGATCAGAGCTCTGCGCCGGCCGCGCCGCGCCGCCGCCGCCGACATTTTCTGGGCGCCGCCGCCGCCGATTTTTTTGGGTCGGCGCGCCGACGCCGCCGCCGCCGAAAATTTGTCGGCGCGCCGCCGATGCCACCTTGATTCCTGTATTTATTTTTGTTGCATTTTTCATCTCTTGCATCATTTCGTGAAAAAATTGTTGCGTCAGTGCAAAATAGAATCTTTTTCTTATCTACTTCGATTATTCATGGAAACACCGTTTTTGCAAAATATGATCTTTTTCTTATCTACTTCGATTATTCATGGAAACACCGTTTTTCGTCAATGCTATGAAGCCTATCATCCAATAACTATGATGCTTCTTATTCTTTCTGACTTTCGGAACAGTGTCCCCAACGTTTAAACTTTGTGGCTTTTTGTGATTCGATTTGAATTATGGCAGAAACGAAGGTAAAAAGAACTCCAGGTAGGCCTAAGTGAATGCGAAATTGTTGATTAATTAAGCTTTCGAATATTAATAGGCCTGTCTATATGCAAAATGGAGCATGATAGACAATTGGCCAATAGATCGTATTTAGTCAGCAATATGAGAAACATCTCAAAAATGGGATCCGATTATGAAAAAGGAACACTTTCCGCATAAAACAAGTGCAACATATTGTTACTTCACTTGCTTAGATCAAAAGACTTGTGCATAGCAATTAGGTTTAAATGAGATGCTAAGAGTTTCGCGTGGAAGTCGGTCGGATTATTGGACGATAAATCAAGGAAGTTGGCGAATTCTGATCAATTTTACTACTCAGTGTGCTTTGACAAAGGAAAAAACTGAAAACGGGTCGAAGCGCAGGTCAACGGTAAAATAGGCAGGTAGCGACATGGCACCACTGCGCAAACAGTCCTTTGACTTCTATTAGTAGGTTACGTATTAGACCAGATAATTGCAAAAAATAATTGCTGAGCACGTATATCTTTATATCATAGGTTGCTTTTGTAAAAATTTTAAAATAGGTATGCTACCCTGGAGCACTAATTCCACGACACCGCGCTGCGCCGCCGACGCCGACATTTAGAGTGCGCCGCCGCCGCCGATTTTTGTCTGTCGGCGCGCCGCCGCCGCCGACCAAAAATGACCGGCGCGCCGCCGCCGACACCGTCAAGTCGGCGCAAGGCTCTGGGTCGGATGCCCTGCCTGACACCATTACACCAACTCAACAGTAGGCCTATTAACCTACAGTAAATAGCAGTAAATAAAAAGGTAATAACGTGACAAAGGGAATAAAGTAAGAAAAATAATTGTTACTAATTACAAACAATTGTTTTGTTTTTTTCTTATTTAAGTGAATAAATAAGTAATTGAAGATCAAACTTATGTAATTGTTGCGTGGTTCCAAACCAAATCAATTGGGTCTTGGAAGTATTAAGGCTAATATAAGGGCCTACCTGTATAGTCTAACACACGCAGCCCAACCTAAACCCAAGAATTCATTAAGTTAATGATCCATCAGCTCAGGATTCATTCATTTTGTTCAAGCGAAACAAAAAATAGCGAATTCGGCCTTAGGCTATTATTTATACTATTATGTTTTTTTCTTTTTTATATTGTGGTCTTATCACAGCCTGGTCCGGCTGCACTGGGTTTTCGGCGCTGCAGAAAATAGGCCTACTGAGTTTTCGAAGATAGTCTGAAATAATTGCTGAACTATAAATAAGTATTGCATCGCTAAAGAAGTTACTGAATCGAATGCACGCGCTATATAAGTTTTCCAACATGGAAGCCGGGAACCAGACAGCGTTCTACCGTGGCTCGCAGCAACAGCATCATCATCATCAACAACAACATAACAGTGCTCCAAGTAATCATCGAATATAGTGGAGTCAGAAAATGATGACTTGCCGAGCTGCTCAGCCGTGCTCAACGGGAGCCTCACTTTGTTGGAGCACGAAGAGGCTGATGCCTACTGCAGCCAGGCGCTGGAACTACCCATAGGCTGCGGCGCCGTCCAGCCTCCCGCCCATCCGCCTTCGACAAGCCCGCCCTGTAGGTAATTATTAGGCGCCAGGGTCGAAAGTCCTTCGATCGAACGAGGCAGGGCTGCGGCGTGGTGCGCACTCGGAGCTCGACGAGGCCGAGATCTGCGCCACCAACGAAGAAGTTCTAAGGGTGAGTTGGGCTTTTATTCTATTCAATTGACTGCGTGTTATCTTAGAAGACGTGAGCGAAGTAAGCGGTGAATTACTAAGACGGATGTATCAGATAACTGCGATTCAACAACATTTGCGTACGCTAGTTGTGCATGGCCCATCTACTAGAATGCAACTTTGTACGCTTGTTGCAACTTTGTGCGTGTGTTTAGAACATTAGGAGATTGATAAGAGTTTAGATTATAGGCGAGTCATCTTGTCACAACTGACTTTCCACGTCTAACTTAAGGTAGTCAAGATCAGAGAAGAAAAGAAAATTCGGTACCAGGCCTACTTATGTTTTTGACTGGAAATATAAAAGGCATTAGTCAACCACTCGGCATCAGTGCATACATTGAACTGTATACACACAAATGCATTCATTGATATGGGGGCCCGGTAGCACATTGGATAACACAATGTCAAACTCGCTTGGAGAGCAAGAGGTACCGAGATTGAGCTCCGTAGGGCGGGCGTGCTTTGTAGGCTGCTATTAGCGCTGTGTATTGCAGGCTGTCTGTTCTGTTAGTACGGTAGTTAAGATTGATGTTAATTAAGATTACTGCATAACTTGTACATGTACAGCACAGTGCATTTGCAAGTGTTTCATTAAAGGAATATTATTATTATTATTATTATTATTACTATTATTATTACTATTATTATTATTATTATTATTATTATTGTTATTATTATTGTTATTATGATTGGTAGTTCTACATACATGCTATAAATGTGAATGAAAATAATTCAACTGTACAGTTCATGCAGAGCCTAAAGTGTGAAAAAATAAGTGCCTGGGCGCCCCTTACCTCTCCAAAAGAAGTGCCTGGACGGTCCTTACCTTTCCAGTCTGTGCTCACCATTAAGTGGCTGGACAGCGTGCAAATTTTAAAACAAGTGTGTGGATGCAGTCCATGACCATCCAGGCACACTTTAAGCCCTGAGTACATGAGAAATTAAAATGCACTTAAAGGGGCCATTATACAGGCAAAACCTTTGGAGCATGTAAGAGGTAAGATTGCAGATAAGACAATGAGGCATTTCTCTTGTTGATCAGTGTGCATTTTGTTTCAATGTAATCATGCAGTCATCACACAGAAAAGCAAATCTATAAGAGACATCTTTTTTTCAAAATATTCGAACTTTACATGCTTTCTTCTTTTCTAACAGCTTACCCCAACTGTGTTTCAAACATATTTAACGTTTGCAGTGTGAACTTGTTAACATGAATTAATTACCTACATAACTAATGTAACACTGGGCAAAGATCGGTATACTGTATACATGTATGTGTACAACATGTTTAAGTGAGCACATGTGCATATATATATATATATTTATAGTATATGTAATGTATATGTTTATATGTATATATTATATATACACATGTATGTATACATATATGTATGTGTGAACATTGTATGTATAGCTATATGCATACATGTACCGTATGTGTTTTTTGTTTTGTTTGTGACACTGTATCTATTGTAATTGTATATGTAACTACTTATATATAAATATCTTTAGTGATAACCGTTCTTATCTTGTGCCATAATAAAGTCCTTGAGGATCTGGATCTGTCTATCTGCTTTTAAGTGTCTGAATTATTCTTTAAGTTAAAGATCCACTTAGCGATAATCCGGTCCATATTAACCTGTCCTAGACTTTGCCCAACTGTCTACAGAAGCCATTCATTGGGTACATTGTGCATCAGTGTTTAATCTAGTCCCCCTCCTCTGGGGGGGGGGGGAATTGGGGTTTCTGGGGGGAGACATTTGAATGTCCGAAGGACGCTCGTGATGCACGTAGCACCGAGACGGGGAGGGGTATAGGGAGGGGGATGCACCCCTCCCCATCAGAAACTTTTTGAATTTCCACATTGCAATGGCAGCATTTTAAGGTGTCGTCTTAACAAAATAGCTGTACATTTTCAGTGACCCATCAGAAAATTTTTGGATTTCCACATTGCAATGGCAGCATTTTAAGGGGTCATCTTAACAAAATAGCTCTACTGTTTCAGTGACCCATTAGAAAATTTTTGGATTTCAACATTGCAATGGCAGCATTTTAAGGGGTCATCTTAACAAAATAGCTGTAGTGTTTCAGTGACCCGTTAGAAACTTTTTGAATTTCCACATTGCAATGGCAGCATTTTAAGGTGTCGTCTTAACAAAATAGCTGTACTTTTTCAGTGACCCATTAGAAAATTTTTGGATTTCCACATTGCAATGGCAGCATTTTAAGGGGTCATCTTAACAAAATAGCTCTACTGTTTCAGTGACCCATTAGAAACTTTTTGAATTTCCACATTAAAATGGCAGAATTTTAAGGTGTCGTCTTAACAAAATAGCTGTACTTTTTCAGTGACCCATTAGAAAATTTTTGAATTTTCACATTACAATGGCAGCATTTTAAGGCGTCGTCTTAACATAATAGCTCTACTTTTTCAGTGACCCATTAGAAAATTTTTGGATTTCCACATTGCAATGGCAGCATTTTAAGGGGTCATCTTAACAAAATAGCTCTACTGTTTCAGTGACCCATTAGAAAATTTTTGGAATTCAACATTGCAATGGCAGCATTTTAAGGTGTCATCTTAACAAAATAGCTGTACTGTTTCAGTGACCCGTTAGAAACTTTTTGAATTTCCACATTGCAATGGCAGCATTTTAAGGGGTCATCTTAACAAAATAGCTGTACTTTTTCAGTGACTTATCAGAAACTTTTTGAATTTCCACATTGCAATGGCAGCATTTTAAGGTGTCATCTTAACATGATAGTATCATATATTATAGTAGTAAAATAATGTCATTATAATCATATAATAATAAATAATATCACGATATATTATAACACTTCATGTAAAACAATGATGAAAGCAGTAATTAAAAACCAATATCATTTCGTCAATTTTTTCTGGGGGGGAAATGTCAATCCTGGGGGGGGGAACTTCCCCCCCCCCCAGAGACGTCTAGATTAAACACTGATTGTGCATTTATATTTATGCATAAACTGCTTTAAGATTATATATGTATATATGATTTATTCATCCAGATGCATTGAAATTGACGTTGCATATGTACAAAGAAAATTGTATGACTTCTCAGGATGCTAATGGATACCAAAAAAGAACAGAAGTCCAGCTTAATTAGGGTGGTCCATTTTTATTAGGAACAATAAGATGGCACCAAAATATGTAGAGATACATTCACACATACACTAACACACACACACACATCCACCACACCCACATATATAATTATGTGTGTACAATTTCAATAAGCAAATAAAACAAAATTATCACTAGGAACAATATATACCGTAATTTTGTTTTATTTTCTTATTGAAATTATATGAAATTATAACATTATTAAAGCGCTATGCACAGTTTAGGATTACTGCACACACTAAAACAAACACTTGCACTTACACAGACGCACACACACACACATAGGTGTGTGTGTGTGTGTGTGTGTGTGTGTGTGTGTGTGTGTGTGTGCACATGTGTGTGAAATATTATAAATATATACTAGAGAATACATACTATATGTATACATAATTGCAAAAGATAAAAGGTATCAGTCCCTAATAATGACCTTTAGTGTGTATGCAGCGTGTTTGTGTGTGTGAGTTTCTGTGTGTCCGTGTCTATAACAATGCGTGTACGTAGGTTTGTGTTTGTGTGTGTGTACGTGTGTATATGTATTTGTGTACATTGTAGGTTGATGAATAATTGATGGCATGGCTGTTTGCCTTGAGTATAATAATTTCTGTGGAAGTGTGTATTAGCCATTGATAGGTTTTCATTTCCTGTTCAGCTTCTGCCTCTCCAGCTGATGACTGGCGACTGATGATACTGGTACTGGTACTGAGGTAGGCTGCATCAGTACCAGTGCATCAGGTTCATCCCTCGCATCTTTTGGGACATTTGGCTTTTGGCCAGAATCCCACACTGGGTTCGTCTGGGGTGACCCATTTCTCGCATCATCTGTGGTTAGTTAAAGCAATGGCTTTCCAAACAGAGCCTGCTGCTCTGTAACATACCTTGGGTGAGAAGTTATAGGCACCAGTAATTGGCACCAGTACTAAGCAGTCCTACGCTTGGATTCGCTAAGTGGTGCGCGATTCTTTTAATATTTAAATTTTTCTGTCTGTTTGTTAGTGTCCATATTTCTTTGATTAGTCATTCTACGTCTGCCATGTGCTTCATTTTCCTTTGAAATTGAGCTCACATTAATGCTTTTTAATAGTGATTTTATTTTATCTTTTTAATTTGATTACAATCTTAAAATATTGTACATTAACATTTTTTGTTTGACTGCCTACAACTCTAAGACCACAGCCCCAGATCATGCAAGCTCTAAGAAATAGGAAAGACTCTGTGTTCTTGCTCCAGAATTTTACAGAATCCCACAGAACTGATAGTATAAATTATAGCCTTTTCCATCTCATGTAATAAGTTACTGTATGTCAAATTAAAGTCTTTCAATAAGTGAAATATGTATTGAGAACATACGATGCTCCCCTTGTAATCAATTATTGCAACGGGACCTAGCAGGGTTGTTTTTTTATTTCACGTTTGGTGGGGGACTGGTGGTACGCCAACATTCGATTTTTTTACCCGGGGTACAATAAAAATAAAGTTTAAAAACCTTTGAAGTCAGGATGGGTGGATGCAGCCGGTGCAGTTAGTCATAGGAAAAATATAATAAATACACAGACGACAACCTAGAGCATGTTCATATTTAGTGTAAACCTGGGCTTGTACTGCCTGAACGAATGGCACCACCAGTGTTAACACTTGGTGTAAACTTGAGTTAGCACCGTTCCCAGGCTTCATTTTATCACCTTTGTCTTTCAGGTGTCGGCCCTCTGTAGTGATGGGTGTGAAATAATGATTTCCATTTTCTTTATTAGATCTACAGATTCAGTGTTTTCTAGTGTTTATGTCAACACCTCACTTGTTGATGGCAGCTTGTAGCACTGATATCTAACAACAACAACAACAACAATAATAATAATAATAATATAATAATAATAATAGTAATTGTAATAATAATAGTTATTGTAATAATAATAATAATAACAATAGTGATAATAATAATTATTGTAATTATGGTAATAGTAATAATAATAATAATAATAATAATTTAGTGATTTATATGGCGCTGTAACGCAGCCATGAGCTGTTGACAAGGGTGCCTTGCAAACAGCTATTATATTCTGCGGGACAGCTTTTCAGAAGTTGGCTGAACCTATAATCTCAGAGTTGACTGTCCAATGTGCTGACCAATGAGATCCAACAGATCTGTATACTAATAATAAATGTGATGATGTGACAACTTCAAAAGTGCCACAGATAAACTGGTGGCTGACACGTCAAGTCTCTTCAGAGTTGCAATGTAACTGACAAGATACTTTAATTCATTCATATGGACTTGTTCAGCACCATTCGACACAAATCTACTCAGGAGCGTTCCCAGCCCAGCCACGGCAAAAGAAATAAGACTTGAGAGATTTACGAAACAAAGTTTGATTAGTCAGATGTAATAAATAGAGCATTGAAGGGTAGGCCTTCCATTCAGAGATCGATTTTGATATATGTCTGTGAAATTCCGCAGCGTTTTTCCTGGAGCTCGTCGTCGTCTGCGATGGAGACGGATGGAACGGATGGAAATACCCGAGGCGGAGATGCGGAGATCCGACAGCTGACCGGATTCTTTCCGTTCGGATTCTTTGCGGAACTGAAGGCATTGTTCAAACTGGCATGGCCTACGGTAAGTGAATCGAATCTTATCTACAGACTTTTCTTATCTAGTATCTTGTTATCATAACGTGCAAGTTGTTGGCTGTCGGTCATTTAAACTGAACTTGCGATACCAGAATGAAATCAAGTTTTGATAGACCAGCAGAAAACTTCGGCATATTGTGTGGTATTGTATTGTGTCTATATTTTTGTAAAACGCCTCTCACAGAGGCACAGAGCACACAAATCAGAGGTGCTCCCAGTCTCTCAGCGTGAAAGACCTAGAGAAAAGAAAAATTTTAATTTGTGGGATGTGAGCATGAAAAGAAATTAAATTAAAAATTACATTTATAACAGCTGAGTTCGGGTGACCAGTCCTCTCCCTTACTGCCTGATCTCTGATCTTCCCACCGACAGCGAGTACAGTGAATTAATTTTTGCTGAGTTGGTTACTGGACGCCTGTTGAACCGAGACCCCAACAAATTTCTGCCCTAGCTGGGATTTAAACAACCCCCTCCCCTCTTAGCACACTAACTAGACTGTGAGTCTGTGATCTCAGGTTTAAGAGTGAGCTGAAGGAACCGTGAAGCTTATCAGTGATTGTCACAGATGCGTTTAATATTTGTATCTCAAGCGTAATTACAATTAGTTGCTGAATGCAGGATTTCACTCCTTTTGTCAATAGTCCTCTGTGACCGGAGCACGTGACCTGAGGGTCACGTGGTTTCACTGAAACTTTAGCTGAAGGACACGGTTCACAACAGTCAAATAACCGAACATCTTCTTTAGTGTCAGAATTAATTGCATCTATAGATTCATACGGCTTCTCTTGCACGATGATATTCAGAGCTGCTCTCCAGCACGATGATGATGAGGATTTGGAGTGGTAAGGCAAGGTGATACTCTATGGGTAGGCCAGTTAGGCTGCTGGGGGTAGGCAAGCTAGGGTACTTTTTGGTAGGCCAGTTAGGCTGCTGGGGTAGGCAAGCTAGGGTACTTTTTGGTAGGCCAGTTAGGCTGCTGGGGTAGGCAAGCTAGGGTACTTTTTGGTAGGCCAGTTAGGCTGCTGGGGTAGGCAAGCTAGGGTACTTTTTGGTAGGCCAGTTAGGCTGCTGGGGTAGGCAAGCTAGGGTACTTTTTGGTAGGCCAGTTAGGCTGCTGGGGTAGGCAGGCTAGGGTACTTTTTGGTAGGCCAGTTAGGCTGCTGGGGTAGGCAGGCTAGGGTACTTTTTGGTAGGCCAGTTAGGCTGCTGTGGGTAGGCAGTTTAAGCTGCTGTTAGTAGGCAAGTTAGACCTTGTGGGTAGGCAAGTTAGTTGCTGTGGATGAGAAAGTGTGACTGGTGTGGGTAGGCTAGTTAAGACGAAGTGTGTAGGCAATTAGGTTGCTGTGGACAGGCAAGTTGCCTGACCACAGCAGTCCAACTTCTTACTTACTCATTTTGCATTGTGCAATTATCAATTGTTATTGTTTTCGGTGGTTGCATTGTTTGTTGTTGCTGTTGTTGTTTTGTAGTCGTTGTCTATTCTGTTTCACTACTTCATCCAACCGGTCAGCCTTATGTTCTGTGGCCATCTTGGAAAGACGGAGCTCGCATCAGCGGCCATGGCCATCTCAGTGAGTGATGATACGGAGGCTGAGGGGTCTTCAGTGCTATTGTTTTTTTCATCGTCACATTTGTCATCGTAAACACGATTTTTTGTTTCAATTGTTGCCATTGTGGAGATATCGTTGTGTTGGTAGGAGGTGAGGTTTCAGTACAGGTCTTTTAGGAAATTTTTAGAACTGCACAACCCTTTCTCATCCTCCATGGTAAATTACTTTCATCCGGATGACTTGATTTTTTAAAACTATTTTTAACTGTGCCAAAGTGCTTCTACAACTGCACAAATCCATTTAGAACTGCATATTTTGTGTAGAACTTCATGCTAAAAAAGCCATGAGTTCATTAGATTGGTCAGATATTTGTGGTAATCCAGCCAGCCGGAATTTGTTGCAGAGCAGTGCTAACAGATAGATTGACAAATGTTAGTGATGGCACTGATGAGGTTATGGAATGAAGGCCTGGAAGGGTGGAGGAAGAGAGTGGGTTTGAGCGAAGTGGGTAAACTGTGAACAATTAATTGATGGAGATGGAAGGGTTGGGTTGATGGATGGAAGTGTGTTCTCGGTAAATGATGTTCAATGGTATGACGTTTGACTATTTTGAACTTTGGAGGGATGGCAATGTCCAGTAAGGTTGTTGCGTATTTTAATATATGTATATTTGTTGAAACAGTTGCATCCTAATACTCATTTTACCAACACTTTGTAGCGAATGATGGGCCGGGTGGACCTTTAGGAGGGAAGCGGAAGTCAATCCTGCTTTCTATGTTCTGCTCTTCGCACCTGTTATGTTGCTCTATGTACCTGCAGCTCACTTTATTCGTCCTTTTCTGCTTTTTATTGTTCCTCAGGTCATCTATATAACATGTGTTAGTGTTGGTCGTGGCCTTGCATTCGGTGGTGACACATTCTTCTCACAGGTAGCACCAGCCAGTCTCTTTACATCTTCAGCTATTAAGGTTTTGCCATAGAGTCATAAACTGTAAGCTCTATTTTTAAAATCAAGAGATTGAGTCGTGACAATTTCTGCCTTTGGATTGTGATGAACTGGAGCAGTAATTTAGAGCTGAGAGATTTTATATTGTTGTTAATTTATAATGATTCTTTAAATTTTATGACTGTGTTATTTTTTTGCAATGTTTTAAAATGAATGTAGTGTTTACAATTGAGGCCAGGCACATGAATTGGCTAATTGTCATTTACACAAGGATTTGAAAAGAAACAGAAGCAAAGGCCGAACATTTTACCATTCTGCCACCTGTAGATAACATACACTGTCTTGGAATAAAGCAATTTCTGAAAAGGGTCAGTTTAATCTCGGCTTTTGACTGCATTGTTTTCAGAGCTATGGAAGCGCAAACCGAAAGAAAATGGGAGTTTACCTGCAGAAAGGTTTGTCATTGAGTTCATAAATTACACAGTTCTAACAATTAGTAGCACAAAGACATGTGTTATGATAGAGCGTCTAAACCAGACCACTTGTCTTTACAGCACCGAGCCTTTGAACCGTAGGTCCCACCATCTGAAATGGCTTTCCATTACCTCATGATTGATGCCTAGGCTAAATTCGCCTGCTTTTTATAAGTCGCTCAGATCCTACCTTTTTTAGCTCTGGCTGGACTGCGAGTACCTCTGAGTAGATATATATTTAAAGAGGCGCTATATAAATTCTCGGAATGAATGAATGAGTGAACGACTCGTAAAATGATGCTGAAAAGGAAAATCTGACGTCTCACAGCAATTCTCGTATTATTGGACGATGATTTCATTCGTTCAAATCAGGAGTGCCACTAATAAAGCCTACGCCCTGGGGCTCTACCAGGATCCTTCCTTACTAAACTTAAAACTGCTCTTTTGGGCGTGCTGGAGTCGGGAGCGCCTCTGAGTAGTTTTTCCTTGAAGGAGCGCTATATGAATGTCCGAATGTCTTGAAGCTGTGTCACATAAATGTCGGATTGTGATAATCAATCATAATGATAATAATAAGTGAGTTTGTTTGCTGTTGTGTATAAATTAGGTTTGATATTTGGTGTCTTGTGTGCGATGGCTATCTGGGCCGTCCTCTTAAACACTGAAACGCTTCTCCTACTTCTGCGGCAGGATCCAGATGTCGCCAGGTTCTTTAATTTATTTATTTAAATTAATTAATTTATTACCTTAAATTAGTTATCTTTTAATTTAATCAGTTGTTGAACTTTGATTTATTGTTGGATTATTATGTAATTGTTTCTAGTTAACTTAAAGGCAGTTACGGAAGTGAAGATCACTATTGGGTAACTCTGAAAAGGAACTATGAAAATCTTCAGACACATAAATTGATGCCATTGGCCATTTTATTCTTACACTAGAAATTAATCTTAGATTCGAAATTAATCTTACATTAGAAATTAATCTTAGATTAAAAATTAATTGTAGATTATAAATTTATCTTAGATTAACCATTAGTCTTTGATTAACCATCAATCTTTGATTAGAAATGAATCTAATCTTTGATTAGAAAAACTTAATCTTAGATTATAAATTTATCTTAGATTAACCATCAATCTTTGATTTTGAAAAACTTGTTCTTAGATTAACCATTAATCTTAGATTAGAAAAAATTAATCTTACATTACCAATTAATCTTATATTTGAAATTAATCATAGATTAATCATTAATCGATGGATTTGTGTGTTGGTCATGACAAAGCTCCAGATTGTAGACTGATTGAGCCAATCATTGCAACTGAAATTATTACTTAATCATTGTTTGCAAAATCAATTCACTTACTTATTCACTGATTCTTTCACTATGATTGAAAATGCCGGGGTCTACAGATTTCATGTCACTTTTCCGTTTTAATATCTTATTTCTGTTAATATTATTTTTATTTATTATATTGAAATGTTTTAGCGTGAATTTCACTAAATTTAACATTGAATTTCATTGAATCATTCTGACGTTTGAATTGCAGTCTGGCTCAGGAGTATACACAGCTCTTTATGCCTGGTGCGCTGGTAGGGTCTGAATTCTACGTAAATCTGTTCTTATTTACTTTACATTATTCTCTAAGTGCTTAAAAATTGTGGGTTCGGTCGTTGTTTTGCTTTTAACACGTTCACCGCCTACACGCAATGTTAAATGACTGAATCCGGTACGAGTTAACTCGTACTGGGCGGTGAACGTGTTAAGGGCCAGAAGTTTATCCTGAGCATATGCTGTATGCATTTGGAAATACATCTGCAAATGTATCATTTTTTTCGTACTTTTTCAGTTTCTTGAGTACACCTTGTCGAATAATTTTTTCTGTACTTTTTCAGTTTCTTGAGTACACCTTGTCGAATTTTAAATGCTTACCAACTGCAATAGGTTGATTGGCTTTATTAAGTAAAAGTATTGTACGCTGGATCCTTTGTGTGTTGTGGGTCATTAATATGTGATATCTGGTGATTATTAGAGCTGATATGATAATACTACTGAATTCGCTGACAGCATGGCATAATGTGAAGAGTAGCATAGCGCTCATGAATAAGCTGGTGCCCTGCGCTTGGCTTTTGAGTGGCATTATGGAAATTTGGAAAAAAATTATGATTACAATTACTTATCGGTGATTATTGTGTGAGTGGAGCCGTTTTGTTGAGTTTTTTGTATATTTATTTATATTATGTATCTATATTATCTTAAGTGTTGAATTTCTCTGTGCTTTCGATTTCATCTTTCTATTGTTTGATATTTGAAGGTGCTTGTCTTGTAGGCGTATTGTTGGATCTTCACTTTGATGAGATATCTTTTGTGTCAGGTCAGTAGAATCATTTTGTCACAGTACGTGGACTTCAGTTTGAAACTGATTTCTAAACATTCAGCTTACGCATAATAGCAACTTAGACTCCTGCATTATCTTCTGTTTCGCAGAGAAGTCGTTAAAAATGTATTTAGCTACAATGCTGCATGTAACGCAATGACAAAATGTCACAGACAAAAAATGACATGGACAAAATATCACAATTTTTAGGCAAAATTTCATCTGAAAAAAAGTCACGGACAAAATGTCATGAGCATAAGAGAGTAAATAATTGTTTATTTTAATAATTTTAATGATGATCTCAAAGTCAAAATTCTTTTTTACGATAGAAAAAGAGACATTGTCGCACAGTTCATAACATCATTCGTGTATGTTGTTTCAATAATTAATGTGCTCGCTATAAACACTTGAAGCCAAATTTATTCAGCGCTGTAGTAGAAGTAGGTAAGTAGTTAGATTTTTCTTCCTGGTTTACTATTGAAAATGTTTTGTTGGAATCACTTTTCAGTCAAGATTCGAGATTGTCCATTATTAAAATAAACACTTATTTTAATATTCTTTTATTTGAGATTGTCAGTTATTAAAATAAACACTTATTTATTCTTTTATTTGAGATTGTGATTTATTAAAACAAACACTTATTTATTCTTTCATACTTATGACATTTTTTGTCCGTTACAATTTCACAAGTCACATGTTGTCATTGTGACATTTTGTCCATGGATGACATTTGTCGCATGACATTTCGTCACATGACATTTTGTCCATGACATTTTGTCGCATGACGTTTTGTCACATGACATTTTATCAGGCCACCATTGATACAAGGTATTATAATGGTGATTAGATTATATTTGAATCAATTTAATTAAGAGGCTGTTGCTGTTGTCGTTCTTTCAGAGCAGTGTTATTCCGAATCTCGTCATCTGTGTTTTCAGCTGCGGAGTCAACGCTTTACTCCACTACGGTCTCGTCTATCAGGCCAAAATGGGAATTCAGTGAGATCTAGATCTTCCTCAATACGCCGTTTCTCTCGTGAAAGCACAGCAGACTCTAGTCTGATCTGACGACTTTTATAGCTCCTCAATTCTCATTCATTCATTCATTTCAAGAATTTATATAGCACCTCTTCAAGAGGCCTAATTAGAGGTGCCGAGTCTTTTTCTTTGTCCAGAAGATCAGACTGAGGATTACTCGTGTATTTAAGAAGTATTATGGCAAGCTTCCTTATGACTGCAAAGTGTTGTTGTCATGGACGTATTTAGGGGTCTGTTGGTTCAAATCCCTAGGTAAATGTAATTCTGTTATTAAGCACTGGATAGTAAGAAATTATGACCATGTCTAATAGAAACCCCATAAAGCCTGAAAACCATACTAAAATTTATTCCCGACTAAACCCCTTAAATTATAAATTTAGTTAGTATTGCGGCTGTATTTTGCTCACTCGCTTTGTTGAATTACTCGATTGTTTGGTCAATCAAATGGAAATTGTTACTTTCCCTTATTGTTGTTGGTATTATTGTTATTATTATAATTGTTATTAATATTACAAAGTTATTGCTACAAACATTTTGGATATGAATCAGAGGTGTGCAGTTAGTCAGTCTGTCACTAGCTGAAGAGATGTTAGATATTAAACCACTACTCCAGTGTCGGGAAGATTTAAGCCGGGAATAAGATTTACTTATGCCTGTCTCAGGAATACAGCCCCAGATGTTTAAAACCAATGAGAAATAGTGAGATTTGAAGCATTTACTAAAGAAAGCCAAAGAGTTTGAGTATCACACTGACATTGGTAGGCGATTCCATGACCATTCCTTTGGGGGTGGGGGAAAGGAATGTGTGAGTGCCCATTGCAGTGCTACATTGTGGCTCAACCAAAAGATGCATACCTACGGAGTGACTTATGGAGGCGATTAGGTATTATGCAGTAATGGAAATTATTGTTTTGTATAGTATTGTGTTTTTAAGAGAATTTATAAAGAGTCTCTAGCAGGGTAAACTCTTCAGAAGCGCTCCCAGTTCGCAACACCCCACGAGAAGAAGCAGGTTTTGAGAAGAGAGATTGAAGAAAAGAGACTGCCAGGCAGAAGAGTGAACAGACGCAGGAAGCGCATTCCAACGAGAATAAGAAATGACGTCTTTGTGTAACTTGTAGTGGTTCGGCGATATCGCTGGCGATGACGTACTACCTCGTCTTGTTCCTTCTCGTCGCGTACATCTGGGGAAGTGGGATCTACCGCGAGACCTGGGCCGGTCAGTTTCATGTCTTGTCTTCTGCGTCTGCAGCTATATATAAGTTCTACTGCAGTTCATTAATTAATTTTAATTGTAAAGTGTATAATATGTATACAGATGTTGCTTGCCTGTTTTGAATGCTCTTAGATTACTTGCTTTATTCACTGTAGTCTGTTTTAGCCAACTGACCTGATTACAACTTCATTCAGGAGCTCCATAAGTTGATGCCTTTTGCATTAAGCACAAGCCTGATAGAAGTTACAAATTACATTACGTGTGCTGCATTGTAAGTGAATCCTGGTCTGTAATATTTAGACAGATTCACAGAGGGTCTAGGACTTTACCCCCCGGCCCATTACCCCCCTGCCGTTACCCCCCTGCCATTACCCCCCGCCCATTACCCCCCGTAGGACATTACCCCCCTGCCATTACCCCCCGGTCTGCTTACATTTGTGGCCAGTTTATGTGCATTGGTATGCATGTATGTATGTATGTATGCATGTATGTATGTATGTATGTATGCATGCATGCATGCATGCATGCATGCAAGCAAGCAAGCAAGCAAGTATGTATGTATGTATGTATGTATGTATGTATGTATGTATGTATGTATGTATGTATGTATGTATGTATGCATGCATGTATGTATGTATGTATGTACGTAAGTATGCATGTAGGTATTATGTAAGTCAGCATGTTTGTATGTAAGTATGTATTTAGGTATGTATTCAAGTATGTATATAAGTATGCATGTAAGTATGTATGTAATGTAAGTTTGTATGTAAGCATATATGTATGTCAGTATGTATGTATTGTAAGTTTGTATGTAAGTATATATGTATGCATGCATATTCATATGTGCGTATGCATGCACATACGTATGTATTTTATGCTAACATACATATTTACATACATAATCACATAAATACCTATACAGTATACACACATACATACACACACATACATTCAGACATACAACATACATAGCCTACATATATATATATATACAGGCATACATACATACATACATACACACATAATTCATACATTCATGCATGCAACATACATACATACATGCATACAAATATACATACAAATGCACATAAACTGGCCCCAAATGTAAGCAGACCGGGGGGGTAATGGCAGGGGGTAATGTCCTACGGGGGGTAATGGGCGGGGGTAATGGCAGGGGGGTAATGGCAGGGGGGTAATGGGCCGGGGGGTAAAGTCCGGATACCTTCACAGAAGACTATTTTATCCCCCGCCCCTTTTCCATTTCCCTTTTCCATTCCTCTTTTCCATTTCCCTTTTCCATTCCCCTTTTCCATTCCTCTTTTCCATTTCCCTTTTCCATTCCTCTTTTCCATTTCCCTTTTCCATTCCCCTTTTCCATTCCTCTTTTCCATTTCCCTTTTTCCATTTCCCTTTTCCATTTCCCTTTTCCATTTCCCTTTTCCATTCCCCTTTTCCATTTCCCTTTTCCATTCCCCTTTTCCATTCCTCTTTTCCATTTCCCTTTTTCCATTTCCCTTTTCCATTTCCCTTTTCCATTTCCCTTTTCCATTTCCCTTCCTCAGATGGAAGTGGCTGTCATGCCTGAGACTGCATGTTGTAAACAATGAAAGGTTTGTTGCTTGAGTTGTCACCGTTATTCGTGTTTCTGCTCTTGCGCTAGGATGGAGTTGGGAATGCCTGGAAGACTGGGGCGCGTTTTCCAAAGTCGCTGTCTCGAGCATTTTCATGACCTTCATATTCTGGTTTTGTACGGAAGTCGGAACTTTTCTGGCGGGTGAGAGAAACTGATGTCCGATGACATAGACGATAATGGCATTTATAAGAACGATGATGACGACGACGACGACGATGGCGACGACGATGATAATGATGACAACGATTATGGGGTGTGGATGATAATGGCTTTAAAATGGTCTGGATGTTAATCCAGTTACGTACATGATCGAAGATTAATTATGATTAATTCTTGGTTGCGATGATTTCCGGTGATTATGATTTTGGATTTGTGATTGATCGAAAACAAGGAAGGTGACGACAAATGATTCTAATTGTTTAATTGTTCTTGTGAGATGGAGAGTTTATTTGTGATAATTTCTATTGTAAGTTGGACGATGATTGTTTTGCTTGCATAGGTCTGCTTGGAGAGACAGATATCAGCGTCTTTTCCATCTGCTTCCAGGTGGAAGGATTTGCCTGGATGGTAGGTAAACTTTAAGCTGATCTGTTAAAAACATCGTTCTCAGTATCTAGACAGATAAGAAGATCTCCACAATTTGCCCTACAGTTTCACCACTGCATTTTATTCATCACACAACCTGACCTCATTGCATCCTACATTCGTTAAAAATTTAAAAGATTTATATTGAAAATTTTTAGCGTTGAAGAATGCTAGCATGGTGCAGTTCACCTGTTGCTGTGTGAAGATCAGTTGTTTAAGTTAACTTGAGAGACAACAATAGGTATGATGTGTGAGCAACTTCGTTTTCTCGGCCTTGGCATATAGGCGTTGATGGTCTCTCCCTCGCCCTCTCATCTTCTCACCGACAGTGTGCAGTGAGTGTACTCATTATGGCTGACGTGATTGGGGTGCAGATGGAGCAGCAGATGGAGCAGGAGTTGAACCCATGATCTTGCAGTTGACAGTCTGTCACGCTAACCACCGGACCATTTTGCCGATCTGTAAGGCATTGAGATATTTAATTGTCTTGTTATTTGAACGCCAAACGCGTAAAGTAACGGTTGTGTCATTTTGTATTCTGGCATCAATGACCATTGGCTAATTCTAATTAATTGGTTGAGTGGCAATTATAATTATAATTAATTAGTCGAGTGGCAATTCTAATCCTAATTGATTATTTTATCCTAATTTCTTCTAATTATTATTATCTTTCCTAACTTGCTGGCTCTCATCTAATTCTAATTATGAAATTCAAATTGTTAATCAATTCTAATTGATTAGCAACAAAATCTTTAATTACCGACCACTGATGGAACGAATGAATTTCAGATTCCGCTTGGAGTCGGAGGGGCGTGCACCGCGCGCGTTGGCCAGTATCTTGGCGCTATGCAACCTCTTGGCGCCATGACAGCCTGTCGTGTCGCAGTTACGGTCCAAGGTACGACTAAAAACACTGTCTGGGCTCATTTATTCTGTTGCCATGGAAACGTTTTGGGGATTTCATTTTGGGGATTTTTCAATTTTGGCTATTCAATGGATATAGTCTCAAAATAAACAAACTTAGTTTTAAAAATTAGGAAAATTTTCATTTTGGTGTTTGTACCCGACAGTCTCTATCCCCTTATATATACATATCCCTATGCTTAGTCATTAGATGATGGCATAATAATAATAATGATGATGATGACGATAACAATGATGATGATAATAATTGTTGATGATGAATAATAATATTCGTACTAGTAATAAAAATAATAGCAATCATTATAATTACACCAGTATAACAATGATTCTTGCATCAATAAACGTCAATCATAGACTGGTAGTAAGTAAGTAAACATGTTGCTCATTTCTTGTTTTGATTCAGCCTTTATCTCCATCTTCATGGCACTCCTATGCTTCTTACTTCGCTACTACCTGGCAATGGCATTCACTTCAAACACGTAAGCAGGTTCGGGTGATACGGCTGCGGATGCTGTTTGGTTGGTTGGTTATGGGATTCTGTAGATAATTGATGATGAATGATGATGATGATGATGATGGCGATGATGATGCTGATGATGATGACGATGATGATGAAGACGGCGACAACGACGACAATGACTATAATGGTGATGGTGACGGTGACGACGACAAAGACGGCGACAACGACGACAATGACTATAACGATGATGGTGGTGGTGGTGGTGGTGGTGGTGGTGGTGGTGGTGGTGGTGGTGGTGGTGGTGGTGGTGATCGTGATCGTGATCATGATGGTGAAAATGATGATGATCCTGACCATGATAATGATGATGGCAGTGTTGTTGTTGTTGGTCGTCATGGTGATGGTATGGCGATGGTGTGGGGGAATGGTTGTAACAGTGATGATGAAGAATTGGTAGTAGTTTTACAAGATATGTTACCTGTGGGTCATTGTATGGCCATGGGAATGAGTTTATTAGGTTTGTCTGGAATTGAGCTCAATGGGCTTATTTAGGTTTTTAAAAATTAATTCTGTGTTTTTGCGACAGTGTCTATGGGAAAGCTCCCGAATGGAAACCATCAGCATTTTTCCTTATTGACTATTAGAGATAATAAAATTATTATATTGCACATACAGTGGTGTGGAATCATGTACCTGCTTCCAGTTAAGTGCCATTAGGCTTGACACAAAGTCCACCAGAGCTCTCTACTTAGCAGACTGTATTGATTAACTGAAGAGCTGCAGTGTGGTGTTAGACATCTGCTTTTCCACCATCGTCCCGTTTTATGTGAGACCTGCCCTGGAGTTTTAATTTAGCTTCGTAATTATTGTTTTGTGTGTTTTTGGTTGTATCATTCCGGTCTGCCTGAAGCAAAATTATTGCATATATGCATTCACATATACAGTATACACACACACACACACACATATATATATATATGTATTGTATATACATACAATATACATATGTCGCACACACTGTATTCTCCTTATCAAGCTGTCCTTGTAAGTTCAGCATTTTTAGTCAGGTGCATTTTACAGCAACTTAAATTTATGATCAAAATTGAATTTGCAATCCATGCCTCTGTGAGCACTGCTTAATGTTGAGTTTAAAAGTTTAAATATTTTAAAGTGTTTTAATTGTATTTATGTTGGAGAGTGTTTTTTTAAATCTGTGATGACAGCTCATTGTGTTTCAGTGATGTTATCAACTACACTGCCCGCATCATGCCTTTAGTTGCGGTCTTCGTCTTACTCGAAGGAATTGGCGTGAGTATGGCATATACATGTATTTCGTAACTGTAATGTAATTTGTAACTTATATAGCGCTGCACACAGCAGTGACCATTCAGAAATCCCAAGAGAGGAAATAGTAGTAGTATTTGCAGTTTAACGTCACTGTTTGGTAACGAAGACCATTAGCGACGCCCTCCTTTATCCAGGCTTGGGAATGGCACTGGCAGAGTGCAACCAGTGGCGGTGTTAGAGGAAATATGTTTTGAGGCAAGAAAGTGAAGAAAAAACAGATCTGGAAGGAATGGAAGGAATACATGAAGATGAGGGAAAGCATTACAGAGGGCTGGTCCAATGGTGGAAAATGATCTCGTTTTGGACAAAGTGGTCATTGATTGCTTGATTGATCAATCCTGTTAAAAGGTCAGAGAGGTCATTTAGAGAGGTCATTTAGAAAGGTCATATAGAGAGGTCATTTAGAGAGGTCATTTAGAGAGGTCATTTAGAGAGGTCAATAACAGAGGTCATTTAGAGAGGTCATTTAGAGAGGCCATTTAGAGATGTCATTTAGAGAGGTCATTTGGAGATGTCATTTAGAGAGGTCATTTAAAGAAGCTGTTGAAAGAGGAGAGTTGGAAGAAGAGATAAAAAGGTTAATTCAAGAATAAGGGTCTTCTTTGATGGTCACTACTGGCCATTGTTGGTGATAGCTAGTTGTCTTAGTTGTTATTTGCTGTTTATGAACTTTGTTTCTGCTCTTTGTTAGTTTTTATTGATTTATCATTTGCCTTTAGCTTTGGTTAATGTAGGCTACACTTCTGTTTTGAATTTAATGATTCTGTATCTCTAGTGTCTGGATGATGCATAGAAACACACACACAAACAAACGCACACAAACTAACACACACAGCCAGACATACAAAGCATTAATACAGACATACCTATATGCATGCATGCATGTACTTGGCTTACCATGTCTATGATGGTGCTGAGTCATTAAATAATAGTGCGGCTATTCTTGTAGGGTATTGGTGTTAGCATTGTTCGTGGCACTGGAAGACAGACTCTTGGCGCCGTGATCATTTTCATCAGCTACTACATCTTTGCCCTTCCGGTTGGAATTCCACTCATGTTTGCGACAAGCCTCGGCCAGGCTGGTAAGGACGGAGTGACTGGTTGAAGGTTGAAACCTTTCTTTCTGTTGCTGACCAGTCAAGAAATAATTATTGTTTCAATTTAACAATAATAATTCAGTTTTATTCAGACTTTATTAAATTCTTGGTATCAACCACTAACGTTTCTGTTATAATGCTCTACTTTATTTCTTTCTTTAAGAATGCCTCTAAAAGTTCTGACCGTTTCTGCTTGTGATTTGAAGGCATCTGGGTGGGCTACGTGCTTGGACTTGGCATTCAGAACCTCTGCCTTCTCGTCTTCATCGCCAAAATGAACTGGCAGAAGGAAGCGGACGAGGTTAGAGTTCGTTCGTTCATTCATTCTGAGCATTTATATAGCACCTCTGCTACATCTCTACTCAGAGGTGCTCTCTGCGGTGGTTTATAAAACGACGGTAAATTAAATGTCATTGCATCGAATATTTGCATCAGTTAACAAAATAATGCACAGTAAGGTGAAAGAGTGACCGGTGGCAGGTTCACTCACATGCATATATAATGTACATGTATACCTATATGTGTGTGTATATATATAATATATATATTATACACACATACATATATATGCATATATATATATATATATATTCAATTGATGCTGCAGTAACATGGGCAAATATGCACTTCATGGGCTGAATCCAGAGGTACATGCAGATTGTTTCGCAGAGCTATTGTGGAGTGGTTTCGAAGTGGCACCAGAGGTAGGTGCTAGTGGATGGTTCTAACCATTGTCAGCCATGCACCACTCATCCTTTGCAAGATGTCTTCTTCTTCTTCTTCATTCCTTCTTTCTTTTTTAGGCTCAGATACGCGCTGGAGTTTCGCCTGTGACGGCGAGCAATATGAACGTCTCCAGTCAACCGAGACATGTAGACGAACAAACAGGTAATATGAGGTTTTCAGTCGATCTGTGTATACGTATGTATGTGCACCTGCTATAGCGCCCACCCTTCAAGATTGCTAATCAGAAGCGCTCCCGACTACAGGGCGGACATTAAATCGGAGTTTCACGCCGAAGCGTTGAGCAATTGCGAGTGAAGGACTTGCCCAAGGTCCCTACGCGGTGACTTGAGGTGGATTCAAACCTGCAACCCTCCGGCTGTAGGGTAGCAAACATACCCACTATACGACCGCACCCCACAGTATATGTATGTATATGTGCATTTATATGTATGTTTGTATCTGTGCATGTGTGCATTTATACGTGTGTTTGTATCTATATAAATGTGCGTGATTCTGGCTTTCCATCTGTGGCTGAATTTTGATGAAAAATCACTATATAAATGTGATCACATGTGCATTATGTGTATATGCATGTTCCCTTCGCTCCTCTGTACTGGCCGAACTTCCTGTTCCCTATGCGCGTACTTCTACTACATTTACCAGACAACGACGCGCTTTCTCTGTTGAAGGAGATTGGATAAAAGTGTTGCTTCGTTGTGTTGCTAGTTATCAGATAAAGGCTTTTGCTGGAAGTTTCATGTAAAAAGATTACTAATCTAATTTTTATGGATAATTAAAACTGTACATGTATACTCCGATCACTGACATTATTAATTAATCCTAGACTGGTGTGCTTCTCTATCAGGCGCCACATACACCAGATTACGGTTTGGTTTGACGAGGTTTCCATCAAGAAATGATCAGATCAAAAACGATTCTGTAGTCGAAAAAGATTGGATTAACAAAACTGAAGAGTAGCTATGGTAAAATAAATGTGTTTTAGATTACATTAGCTAAGTCACTCTCTGTATGGAAGCTTATATGCACGTGTGCTTAAGGAGGGGGTTCTACAAAAGGTACGAGTTTCAACAGAGGGAGGCATCGAAAATACGATATTTTGCATACGTTATAATATCGATGGGTTTGGTGTTATCGATTTATTGCTTTATAAACTTCTACATTGCATTACGTTGATATCAGCCGGTTCCAGTTTTTATTTGACAATCGTATTTCCGTAGGTCTTCTTTCCGAGCAGAGCTACAGTTATGAGACGATGGGTGACGACCTTGGACAGCGACCTTCACGCCTTCACCTTCTCTTCCTTCGTTCCCTCGTCTTCCTCGGAGTTGGTCTCTTCCTCGGGGCCGGCATAGCCCTCCGATTGTTCGTCCATCTGCCCAAAGTCAAAGACTGGTTACCGATCTGTCTGCCGACCCATAATTCCACGGAAACTCCGCTGCCTCGGGTTTTCCCCGACGACGATGACGCTTTTTCGTCTCTTGTGGGAAACAAGACGATCCCGTGGTGCAATGAAACGATGCCACCTTCGTATCTGGATCCCTACTATCGTGTATGGGTGTGATATCTGGTTCCCTGCTGTTTTTGCAGGTGTCGTACGTGGTTCCCTGTTATCGTTTAAGGTTAAATGTCCGGTGGCCTTGATAATGCAGCTGCATGAGCAATTAAGAAGTTTTTGGTCAATTGTGCACGTGTGATGTTGAATCCTGATACAGGATATGACTGTTGATTGGATGAATGGATGGATGGATGGAGGGTGGGTGGTTGGATGGATGGATGGGTGGGTGCGTGGGTTGGTTTGTGGGTGGTGGGTGTATGGATGAATGAATGGATCAGTGGATGGGTGGGTGCTGGTTGCATGGATCTTGGATGAATGGATGCGTTTTTTATGAATTTAATAATTCGTGTGTAACACCGGGTATAAATAGCTTCCATCTTCTGTTGTCTGGATAATTTTTTAATGATTCAAAGCCTGAGTGCATTTTTCAAAAATGCACATTGTATGGAAATTGCTTGCCCAGTGTCCATCATCCAATCAGGGGTCATTGTTTGAGTTGTAATGAGCTACATGTATTCAATCTGAAAAAATTGTTTCTGGCTCTCCAGACTTCCAGTGAAATATGACATTTGCCTTTTAAGGTTTGGATAAAATGCAGAGACCTCATGAATATTGATCCTGCAAATTGAGTATTCATCTGATTGGCTGAGGGATCTTGTGAACTTTAGAAATACGTGTCGTGGTTCCCTACTATGCATTGAGTCCGTGCTATGTGCAGCACAGCGTTTTTCAAGTCGAAACTTTTTCTTGTGTGCACATGACCTTGCGGTTATCATGCTGCAGTTTTGTAGTTACAATTTCTTTTTTTATAAGCTTTAAATTAGAAATAGAAATTTGCTAAAGTCCAGCAGTGACACCAGGGCCGGCCTTAGCCCAAGTGACGCCCTAGGCAAGGCATAGCCAACATTTGGCGCCCAGGCATAGGCCTGCATTTGGCGCCCTTAGTTTCCCACTCAAATGTTCAGCCCACGTTAGAATCTAAAGATGAATTCGGCAGAGCCGGTATAGGTATAGGCCTACGCTTACAAGGCGGCCGTAGCCAGGATTTTTTTTCTGAAGATGTGTTCTTGACCGTGAATTTTGAGGTGCGTACACACTGCGGACGACTTTTTTGGGGCGAAATTTTCTGACGACTTTTGTTAGTCGTCGAATTTTCTGACGTCCAAAAACACTATTTTCCTCGATTTTCGACTATTTTCTGCTCAAAATTACATTGCTAGCAAATTCATAATTATTTCATTTTTACATTATTTCATTTGGGGGTGGGTGTTCAAACACCCAAAACATCCCCCTAGCTACGGCCTTGTAGGCCTCCGCTCAATTGAGTAATTCATTATAATTTCTTTATTTGTACACTGAAGGCTGGATAATATTCAATTTTGTGGAGAATGGTATAAGTTTAAAAATATTAAAATACACTCTTGTGGAAATGGCGCCCTCTTTGATGAAAATGGCGTCCTCTAGAACTTTGCGCCCCGTGCAACTGCGTGCTTTGCCTATGCCTTAGGTCGGTCCTGCCTCAGCTACTGCCCTTTCTTCATCGTCGTCCCTAGTAGACTATTTTATTTCAATCTGAATAAAGGGCAGGCTATAATGTTGTAATATCATCTTCATACTCAGCAAGGTCCACTCCGATTTCATACATTTAATTTCATGCAACATCTTCGCTACCGTATCGAAAGTGAGCGCCGCGTATTTTAACCTGTCTCCTAAAGCAAAGAGTACGGAATGTCGTTAAAAATCGAATTTTATTTGTCGATTTAAAATTGATGCAGTCCTTGAAATTGAATTAGGCCAGCCTGAACAGTTGCAAAGAATCCACAATTATTTTAATTCTTTCCATTAACGAAAGTTCTGAGTTTAAAAGAATATTATAGTGTAAAAATAATAAATTCACCGGTGCCGCGGCGCCCCTCCCAAGACTTTGGCGCCCTAGGCAACTGCCTACTTTGCCTATAGCTAAGGCCGGCCCTGAGTGACACGGTTGTACATGTCAACATTTTTTCTTATATTTCTGACAGTGTCTTTAGATATTGCTTAGCTATGTGGTTGCTTGTTAGGGCATTATAGTGTTTTGATATTTTTATCACCTGTTATCATTTCTGTATGTGCATTCTTTATTTTTCCCGAGTATACTCTGAGTAGGATGCTTCCTGCAGTTCACACAAGTTGCGCACGCCTCGAAAGTCATCAGCATTCCAAATTTTTACCCACGTATTAATTCATTAATTTGGAAATTGTTATTGTACCTCTTCAACGAAACCACTCGGAGGTGCTCTCAACTCGAATGTGCGCAAGAAGCACAGTTTTAATGTTTGATGAGAATTCAAATGGAGTAAATGGTGTTGACTTAGCTCTAATGGAAGGCTGTTGGAGACCACTTGGCTTACCACTTATACTTGAGGACATAACGAGATGCATGTCATGAGTTCTGGTTCAACTGCTACTTTTGTATTGTCTTGAACCATCATCTTCGATTGGAGGATAGGTTGTACCAAAATGTACCATGGTTAATTTTCTTCGATCTACTTCTGTCTTAGTAACTAATGGAATGTGTTACTCAGTGGTTAAAGTGGTTTGGGTGAACAGTGGGAACGCTGAATGTGAGCAGTGGGAACGCTGATGAAGAATTGCATTGAAATGCATGTGTTTTGGCGTTCCGTCATGATGAGCAGTGGGAACGCAAGCCAATAATTTCGAGAGCAGTGGGAACGCCGTTCCCACGCGTTCCCACCCACTTTAAACCCTGGTGTTACTAATCAATCCATGACTTTATGTTCCTAGTCCTTCATTGTAGGTCTTCCGTCAGCGCCTGATCCAGGAACTGTGTTGTGGATAATCCTCTCCATGCAATCTCCATACTTCCTCAGTGCGTGCCTGAAATATTAATGCTTCCTCTGTTTGATCAATCCGAACAAAGTACCGTGCGGTACTGCCCAGTGCTTTTCCAAAAACCTATTCCAGTTGAACCGCCTTCCTGTCGTTTTTCAGTGGTCCAGTCCACTTTGTCATCTAACTATATACACCTATTATCTTTGTTTCTGGACTTGAAACGTAAACTCTCCATACCTGTCTTACCGACTTTGTTTCTAACCGAGTGCCTGTGAATTAGCTGCTGGTCGTGATTTCGTGATTTTGATGTCTTTGGCACTCGTCAAACCCAGAGATTATGATTCTGCATACCCAGTATTTGTGAATTAACATTTTGTACAGGACACGGTAACGAGTTATTATGCAAAAACTGTATTTGAAGACGAAAAGCAATGGTTCGTGTAGCTGTTTAGCAAATTATACCTTATTAGTATACGTGCATATTTTTAGACGTCTGCAGCAAAGTTGCTGTATGACTGTTATTTAGAAACTGTGGTGAAGATGGGATGGAGCCGAAAAATGCGCTGGACCTGCTATGCAATGTGTTTCTTTTAAGCAGATTCTGTTTTATTACGGCGATAGATGTTGATTGGAATTTTACTCAACTTTCATGTGTTAGGTTGTTGCAAAATGGTTGTTGAAGTGGTTTTAACAGGCAGAGATGTAATTGGGGGGCTGAGGGGGCTCCAATGCAGTTTTAGTTTTCGCCTGTCTGTTTTAGAACAACTTACCTTAGATGAGACTGTGATAGCGTTATTATGCAATAAAATGTTGCCTATTTTTAATCTGTATCTATATGTTGGAGTTTTTCCCTGCAACGTTGTTTTTCCAATATTAACAAGATTTTCAATTACTGAACTACATCGTCTTTCCGTTTGATAGTCTTGTTTTTACTAACTACCTTAGCTAATTACGCATTGCTTGGCTATTTGCTTACTTGCTATCGTTTATTTATGGACGGCCTCCCCTATGATCCTTGTGGAGTTGGGGTGTGAATTGCCTTAGAGGTCGGGTGGGGGTTTGAGAAGACTCAACACCCCCTAGTCTTTCTAATGGCCCTTTAGTAAAGTCTTTCTTTCACACTCCAACTCCACGTGGATCATAGGGTGGGCCGTCCATAAATAACCAAAGTGCTGCACCCCTAAAAAACCTAGATGTTCAGAATGTTATATGCAGACTTTCTTACAATTATGAGATAAAGTAATTATGACTATAAAAATACTTGAAACTATATAGTAGAACGAAGAAAAATGGAGAGAGTATTAATTATTACAAACAGATTTAATATACATTCCACAATTTTAGAATAATTGCAATTATTATTAAAAAATTTAATACCTATAACTCGCAACAATTCAAACTAGCAAGTACGTTGATCCTGCATGCGTTCATCATCGCTCATATTAAATTTAATTTTCAATAATTCTAGACAAAATACAGTATGCTTATTTTGCCTGCTAATATTATTATAATTATTCACTTAATTGGTAGCCTAACCAAAATTGATAGACACGCTGCTATCAGGTACAGAACGCAGTTAATCAATTAGAACAGGCCTACCTATAAGAATCGAAGGTTAAGATTGTTATGTCCATGTCTATTCAATTTAACTTGGGATGAGTGCAGAAAATTATTGTATAAATAATTGCATAAATAGTGATTTTTTGTTTAAATGTTAGGGCCTATAATTATAGTATAATTATACACATAATTTAACTTAGACATGTTTACTATCTGGGCAGCTAAAAACAACCTTCGACTGAACATTGAAGTCAAGAGACATGACTATATTATATCTCATGGAGACTGTGTATAATAATTATTATCTCATGTCGTCAGGGTGCTGATGCTCCAGAACTGACGGCTGGATGGACTGAATTCACTGAAAATAGTTACATCTATCAACATACTTGGAGTAGGCCTACAGCTCTGATCTTCGAGTCACCTAGACGTAGATGACGTAATTTCTTCCTGTACCGGGTCCCCGTGTGTATACCAAGGAAAGAGTTCTTGTGTGTATCATGCTCTGCGAAAGTTAACCCTTTGAACCCAGACATGGGCGTCCGCAGCGGGGCGCAAGGGGGCGCACTTGCGCCCCCTTGGATTTTTCGCATATTTGAAGTTAACTTTAGATTATTTGGTTATGATTATTACAACACGATTTCAACGTGATTATCGGTGCGTTCTACAAGTTGTACCTATAATTTTTCTTTGAACGCATAACTTCTAGTCTAATTCTTCGCAAGTGGGCTACATGCATTGTACATGTATAGCCTGGGTTCCGTGACAGAGGATCGAGAGGGCGCCAGCGCAGAAGGGGCGAGCAACAAAGGTGGAGTGATCGGTTCCTTTCGACAACCTATTTTAGCATCTGTGACAATTGCACAAAAGTCTGCGCCCCCCTAGAAAAATTCCTGCGGACGCCCATGAACCCAGAGCTCCCGTACATAGCGCTATGGATAACGGACGGCCGGAGAGTCGGGTTCTAAAGGTTAAGATCGAGCGCAAGGATTATGCTTGTTGCTGTTTAGCGACACTGCCATTTTAAAGAATCTGCAGAACGGCTACCATATTCTTCGTCCACTTTTCTACCGGCAACGTTGTTGGTCGTTCATACTATTATGGAGATCATGGCATCATGCCCTCACAAGTTCACAACTTTGTACTGCTGCAAGTCTGCCACCAAAGAAGACGAACACTACATTAATTTTCACGTGCGCGTTTTGTATAGAAAGTCACCCTATGCTGAATATACTAATTAATTATGGCAAATGATTTGATCTCATCAGCCTAACTAAAGACTAGATAAGAATGTTTCGCTCTTCATCTAGGGCCTAGGCCTTAATTTTTGCTTCTTATTTTGAAAAGCAAAATCGTTGAAATTTTCGCCCTAGGCCGCATAATTTTAAGCTTCCAGCCAAAGAACATAAAAAACTATATAGCAAGAGTTTTATATAGAAAATAGCAAACAAATGTTTCTTATGAGAAAAATTATGGTTAAAAACTATTATTTTTATATTTTTTCTCATGTAGGCCTAACCTATAGGGCCTACTTGGATGCGGTATGACATCTAGAATGATTGTCAATCTTTGTATTGTGAAGCATCTTTGATGATATGTCATCTGTCTTACTGGGTCATTAGTAAACAGTATTTTTCGATCGTTCGAAATAAAAGTTTCGTTTTTGCCAGGATAACAATAGTGCAGGAATCAATGGGTCCTTGAATAGTAGTACTTTATAAAATCACATGGTGTGTCGATTTGAATTTTAGTACCGATTGTGGCTATTTTGTCTCAAGAGAGTTTTTGTTGCTTGCTGTGACGGTATGTGCGAAACGTACGTAGCGATAATATGACAAGAATGACTCTTCAAATAATACATGACAGCAAACACATGAAAGTTCAACTAATCCAGAGTTGACAGACTTATCGATTCACGTAAGCATTTAATCAGCAGTAAATTTCTTTAAATAAACGCATTAACGAAACGCGCAATTTTAATCGGACTTTTACGAGATCGTCTAGACTTACATTTCAAGTTGCAGAAACAAAGGTTTACAATAATGCGAAATGCGACGTCATTTGAGATTGGAGGCAAAACGCTCAGGAACTTGAGGAAATTCTAATGTTCAGATTCGTTATTTATAGTGCCCACTTGGCTCATCTAGAGAAAATGTTACTGCGAATTGAATTTAATGTTAATGGAAGCATAGAAACTGAATTATGGTGAAACATAGGCACAGAACACATTGCTTAATAACAATTATTTAGTTTGCCTTAATAAGGCTAAGTTAAATATATTGCAATATTAATTAGCATAGAGCATACATGGACTGCAGACACCTTGCATTTATATTCCGAATTAGTGAAGAGTGTCACAATATTGGCCCAGTTCGAAATTCTTAGTAAACAAATTGTATGGACATTCTGGCCCGTTACAGATTCGCCAACAAGCCAAACATACACTTGCCAGAAATGCCAGTCATCAGTAGATTCCTCAGTGGAATCATAAACCCGCCAATCTGGAGATTGGCGGGTTTATGAAATTCTGTATTAGCAAATGGCCTGCGAGAATGCATGGATTGTACATGATCCATGTGATATTGCTAGATTCCTGCACTTAGTAAAATATGGTTGAATCATCGAACCATAGTTTTAAAATATTTCTAGCAAATTTCGACGTATGATGTTGGCCAAGATGCAGACATTATTGAATGTCGGTGCTACCAAGTGGTTGGCCTACTCTTGAAATACGGCTTTTCCTCCATTCTCAAATGCTATCGCATTTTGCACAAACAGAAGCCATTGTGAGAGATGGCTTTTAAGCTTGTTTAAAATGGATATAGTTTGAAGCAGAGCTTCAGTTTTGGAGAACATAGATGTGATTTAATTGGCTAATCTCCTTATATGGCTAAATCTCTGTAAGCCAATACTGAATTGTTTTTCTCAGTTATGGTGTTCGAGTCACTTGGTATCTCATTATTCAATTCACTAAATGATTTACTGTGCTCTGATGGCAATTTTCTTCTTCTGTTTGCCCAGACAATGGACGCGATCTTTAAAGACTTGGTTGCGTCTGGCAGAACGGAGCGGGAGAAGTTGGCGATCATTGATCTCATTGTTAGTTCCGCCCCCAAACCGGGAACAATCTTGAATCAGGAAATTGTTGCCGCTTCTCACAGTCTCATGCATTCAACGATCGATACAATACGTAACAGCAAAGATGCTTTTGCCATCAAACAGAGCTTTCGAGTCTTCAAGGTGTGGAGTGTTAAAGAGACTCGACTGAGCTATTTCACCACTGAGGAAACGTCGATGCTCCTATTGGAGGACTGTGCAAATCCAAAGGAGACTGTCATTCTGCTGCAGGACGTACTGCAGAGCATGAAGGACTCCGACTGTTACGAGGAGTTGTGCTCGAGCGTCGCCAGACGTGCGTCGGACTTTGTCGTTCGACATCGTCGCTACGACATTCTGCGTCGGTTCTGTTCGTTTCTGCTGGAATTTCCCGAGTGCATGCCCTCTGGCGACGATTTGTTTACCTTATGTTTCTCACTGCTGAACAGCGTTTGCGGTATGGAGAAGATTTCGGATCGGGGTGAATTGACCGAATACATGACTGGTTGTCCTGCAGTTATTGGCGGCTTGTTCAAACTGGTGTGGAAGGCGCGATCAAACGACAGAGTTACGATGCAGTGCCTCGAGACGATCTACCCGCGGATGATTTCTGACCGCGACAATCACGTTTCTTACGCGCTCGGAACGGTGGTTCAGTTTGTTCCCGAGAAGATTATGACGAGCGCAATCGAAGACATCACGAAGGCGCACGTGACGTCTGACGAGCAGATCGCCAACATCGTCCGTCGTATGATTGATTGGCTGGCGTGGCCGAAGCTTACGAACATCAGCAATTGGTTGCTGCTTCTGCTGCGGAGGCTGAGCGAGACAGGTCGATTTGAAGTTCTGAAACAGGTCGCTGACGAACATATTGCTAAGGTATGTGCTTCCATCTCAAAGATAGATCGCGGCGTTTATGGGGTTGTTGAGTTCTCGCTTTTGTGAGATCCACTCTAAGCAACGTAGTGTGTTAAGCTGCTAAAGACTAAATCAGGCTGGGGACCCTTTTCTAAATACATTATTTTTGTAACATTAAATTGTTTCTATTTCTCTGTTCCCTGTTTCGCTGTTGTGAAATTATGCCCCTCTTGCTGGAACTGTCTTCCTCACAAACTACGCCTTGGGCTTCTCAGTCTTTCTCTCCCTCTGTTTAGGAAGCACCTGAAGACTATAACTATTTTGTTAGCGGCAGTGCTAACTTGGGTCGGGAGCGCTACTGAATCTGCGAGCGGCGCTATATAAATGTTCAATTACAATTACAAAATTACAATGTCAATTGTTAACACATGCCAAATTACCACTTGAGGAATGCTACTGTAATCTAAGAAACCTGTACCTGTTAAAATCTGTTGACATTAATCACAGTATTATCGTAATATTAGGCATAACTGTTAAGCTGTTTAAGACATTGACAGCGACTTATCCTAAATAGATGTGGCAGACCAATGCCTATGATGCGTTATATCAAGTATCTTGATCAAAAGTATCTTGATCAATTCATACAATTCACCTACAGTGGTAAGAATATATATTGTAAATGCATTGATCTGGTTACCTTTTGGGAGCAATTCTCTTGTGCCAGAAATCAGAAATGGATCACACACACACAAATGTATTTAACACTAAATATTGTAAATTCTGTCTTCAACTGACACCTGTCATTTAGATAGTTGTTTTCCTAATAGTTCATTGCATAGGAACCAAAATCTTTACATTTTCTTTATTAAAGCTCTTTGAATAATAATTATTTTTATTTTACAGACATTACCTACTGCTTCAATGTTTTGGGCACCATAGCTAAAAATTACTGCTTTAGAGTGCTTCAGAGATGTGGGAATGCTGAAAAACCTCATTCATTCATTCATTCATTCATGCATTCGTTCATTCATTCAGAGGACTTGTACAGCACCCGGGGCTGCACCCCTCCAAGATAATCTACTTGGAGGCGCTCCCAGTCCAACTCTGGTAATAGAGAACAGATTTCAGATGCTTGTAAAACGTGTATGCAGTGTCCTTAGCTAAAGGAAGCATGCAGATCTGAAGGTGTACTGAGGTCTGAGGTGTTTGCAGATCTAAGTTGTTGTCGCAGCAAAGTTAAAATTTAACTAATTGTCATTTTTAATGTCCAGATGTTGAGATTGCATTTTCTATTCTATTGTTTCTGCAGCTTTTTGAGAGACTCGCCCGGATTGATTTGCGTCAAAATAACCTACAGATCCTTCTGTTCCTGGTCATAGGAAACCAGGACTCAATGAAGACCTTCCGTGAGGTTTGTAGTAAATGAAAGTCTGTATAATTATTGTGTATATTATATACTTTACAGATATTAATTAATTAATTGTCTTATTTTATGGAAACAAAGCCTGAATTATTAAGGAGCTTGTCATTTCTTGCATATATTCAACTCCTCTTATGCATGTCTGGATGGCATGCATTTTTAAAAAGCCGTTTGTATAGTCATGTACAGAAGACACTCCTCAGAGCTACGAGGTGCTAGTGACATGATGCAAGCCAGGATCGAAAACCGATTTTCAGTTGAGCGAAGGAAACCTGAGGAACTTGCAGTTTATTGATTGATAATTAAATAAATAATTAATTAATTTGTTAATTGTTCGTGGATCTCTTATCTGCTGCAGATAATCCTTTTTGTTCCGAAGTTGTATACAACGGTCAAACTAGAAGGAAAACCGGAAAGCGAAATGTTTCTATTCAATCTGTCGGTCCTTATCCGCAGCCTCATCCTCTTTCATGCCGAGAAACCGCTAGCGTATAAACTCATTCTGGATTTGATTGGCGTAAGTCAAATTATTGTATTATTCGAGTTTTTCTTTGAATTCTGTTTTCATAGTCGACGAGATTGTCCTCTTGGACAAGTCCTCCCGGGGCATGGTTTGTGGTTTTGAAGTGGTATTCTTATTTAGACATGTTTATTTTTACCACGCCGGTTTGAGTTCTTGTACAGTGATGGTTGATTTCGCATTCTCAAGTAGGTTTGACATTTGTCTTGTTTGCGTTGAACTGTTCGGACACCAATTTCATGCGGTCTGTCACATGTCTTTGGTGAGTATAGGCATTCTGTGAGATAATGCTGCACAACACTCTTTTCGGTTCATATTTCTGAAATAGATTACCTTGCAGTCTCCATAATGAACTTCTTCGTCTTTCTTTGCCCTTTTTCCACAAGCGTTTCAAAACCATTCTCTTTGATTGTGGTTTGGTGCTGTCAGGTTGGGAGCACCTCTGAGTAGTGTCATTGAAGAAGTGCTATATATAAATACTTGCGTGAATAAATGAATGTTGCTAAAGCTGCCGATATGCCCAAAGATGAAGTGGTGCTCAATGCTCATAGGGATTAAAAAATGAGCACTCAGTCATAAAATCTGCCATTATAAACTTGTTGCATATATCTACAGCAGTGGCCCGTGGGCCAAAAGTGGCCTGCCAGGCCTAGGAAAATGGCCCTTGTCTCTCAAGGAATTAACAGAATATATGAAAAAGTTGTCAATTTAGGCAGGATACAACACATAATTTTTTTCTATTATGAATTATTTTATTTTGACGTCTATAAATAATATGAAACAATCTATTTTGATTCAATTATAACAACTTTTATGCTTTTAGTTAATTAAATTTTAGCTTTTTGGCCCCTAATGTCCTTCAGCTAAGAAAAAGTGGCCCTCGTGTCCTCCAACTTAAAAAAAGTGACCCTACAGTTAAAAAAATATTGGGAACCACTGATCTACCGCATGGTAGGACAACAGAAATGGCTATAAAACTTAAATTGACTCTAAAGTGTATCTGAATTGTTTTGCTTGATTCTTTCCTTCTGTTAGCGTGAAGATGTGGAAAGCGACTATGAAGCAGAATTTAAGAAGCAAAGCTGGACGGCCAAGAGTTTATCTTTCCAAGTGATTCCTATCAAGGCGATTCCTGGAAAGACTGGGCTTCGAAACGGCGCCAACATTTGCTTTCTCAATTCGTCCATACAGATGTTGGCAATCTGTGAAAGGTAAATTCGAGTCATTTTCAACGCTTTTTGTTTACATCTGAAAAGCCTTATAAATTTTGTGGCCACTTACGGATTTCTTTTTTATTCAGCATATAATTATAAGGTGAGACAGGGCTGTTTTTAAGGAATTTTTAGAACTGCACAACCTATTCTTTTCTTTCCCATCTTCCATGGTAAATTACTCCCAATCGGAGAAAAATGGCCTTTTTCAACAAATTTAAGCTGCACAGAAGTGCTTCTACATCTTTATACAACTGCACAAATCCATTTAGAACTGCACATTTTGTGTACAACTGCACGTTAAAAAAAGCCCTGAGGTGAGATGGTCTAAAAGACTTTTTAAAGCTTAGGTTGATGGAATCTTACATTCTTCCAATGCAGGTAACTATGTACAGGTTCTTATTCAGTGCCTTTTAAAGTTGCCACAATTATGCAAAGAAAGCATTATCAAATACAGGTTTACAGTAATGCATTTTAAATGGAACATGTAAAACAGCGGACGCCAATTCTTCAAGATTTCTCAGGTGCGCGAAAAACCTCCGTTGCGGGAACCAGAATATGTGTGGGCACTGTGCTAAAATTCAAAATTTTTTGTTGGTATTGACACTCAGGGCGTCTCATACTGTGGCCCACAGCCGGTCCCCAAGTGACTGGCTACCAGGCTGTGGACGGATAACTGGAATCACAATTTTGATTGTTCTCAAATAAAATATTTGATTGTATACAGTGTCAAGTATAAAAATTGAAACGCAACACAGTGTACATAATAAACGGCTTTTAAAATATTTGACACTTAGCATTTAGGTGTGTGCTGCAGCACCCAGGTTCGCAGTTTGAGGAACTTCAGTTGCAAATATATGTCTGATGGATTGTCAGAAGGGGACCATTGTTTGGTGACCGCAGCACCCGGGCCCACACTGCTCTGAGCAAATGTACAGTTATAATAAACAATGACAGTATTATGAAACCTAGATGATATGTTCCATAGGGCTGAGATGTAATGTGAGCTGATGTTGAAAAGCACTGGTCCCAGATATTGCTGGTGTGCCAATTATCTAGAATTATGAGATGCTCTGAATTACTGATGCAGGTAAATATCAATCAGTTTACCTTGTTGATGTATCTCAGTCTCATTGTCCTGTTTGCCGTTGTATTTGATCTCAAACCTGTTTTGTTGCTGTTTCTTTGGATTTCAGCTATTCTGAGCCGTTTATGAGAAGAACCTATCTAGCAAGAGCTCAAATTTCATCTGTCCTGCAGAAATACTTTGTGTTTTTGAAGCTTTCTCACGTGAGTTGCTTAATAAGTAAATCTACTGATAGGTGTAGAGTTTGAAGTGTTTGGGTGCATGTGTAAATGCCTTCATGTGTTTTTCAGAGCCATAAGACATTTGTGAACTATACATGTTTTATTGTTATAATTGTAATCACGAATTGTTTTGCATCTTTTGAAGAGAGACAGATGTCTGGATAGCGCATAATAAACGATCAAATAAATGCTTTTCAGATGCTTACATATTAAAAGCAGGAAAAGAACTTGAAGCGTTTCTCAAGTGGTCAGATGCGCGAATGTTTTATGATTGCCGTGGCTACAGTATAGCCCTGTTGATATTTAATGAATTCTTACACCACAAATATTTAAGCACATCGTCAAATCGTCTACGGTAATTACTCGATTTTGTCTGCCAATTGTTAACTTAACACGTAACAAATTACCCAGGAACGCTAATCTGAGATCTACCTCTAATTGTTGATGTTGTCACGGTATTTTCTTAATAGAAGACATATCCATTAAAATGCTTTAAAAGACATTTGTTAGCAACCTCTCCTCTAGCTGCGACAAGCCTAAGCTTGTGACGTAATGCTGATTTGGTGAATCTGTGGTTTCTTTTAAAGATGTCCGACATGTATGCATAAAACGCTGAAAGAATTTCTCGACTTGTTTCTGTAGAGGCCGTCGATCCATTTGAGCAGCTTGGCTCGTGCGTTGTTGCCCGCCAGCTTCACTTGGGGTACGGTTCAAGACTCGTCAGAATTCTTCTCGCATCTCGTCGACAGCGCGATGGAGGAGGAGAAGAAGACTTCGGAGAACGTCGAGAAACTGACGAAGGACAACTTCTATTACACCGTCTTCCACAGCCATCGTTGTCTTAACTGCGAGAATGTAACGCGGTTGCACGTGCCAAACATCGACCTCGGTCTGGCGTTCGACAGCGAAGCGGCTTCGGGGAATTTCGGAATTCGCGGCGGGAACCAGTCGGTTCATTCGTCCGACGCAAAGAACGAAAGCGAGGATTACGTGCTGCTGGAGGACATGATTTCGTCGTTTCTAAAAGCGGAAGAAGTTCCCGAATACGACTGCGATGTGTGCACCACCGGCAAGCAGGTCGCGGAAAAGCGGACGACATTCTGCGAAACGCCGAATTTCCTGAAGGTAACGCTGAATCGTTTTTCGTACGACCGTAGAGGGCCGCAGAAGATCACCAAGGCAACGGATATACCGCGCACTCTCATCGTTCCCGTGCACAGGCAGGGTTCCGTGGAACGCGACGTGTTCTGCCTTGTCGGGACGATAGTTCACGTCGGTATCGGAGCCAATTCGGGTCATTACTACTGCATCGCTAGGAATCAATTGGTCGTGGAAAAGCCACCGTCGATAGCCGACGTCTCAGACCTCATGAGAGACTCGGACTTTTTCGTGAACCGCTGGTACGAGTTCAACGACGAGGACATTAGTCGGACGTCTTTCGATGCGTTCTCGCGCAGCAGCAGTTCCAGTCTCAGCACGCCCTACGTCGTCCTCTACAAGAAAGTTACGGCCGCTGTTTTGGCTGATGCCAGTGGTTTGCTCGCGGGGGACTTGACCGGGATCCCAAGACCTGTTTTGCAGTCGGTCGCGAAGGATAACGATGAATACGAAAAGGTTGGTTGTCTCACTTGGATATGTGTGTTCTTGAATAAAGAATTGCACCTGAGAACGTTGATTTCCTTGAGCAGAATAAATTGAAATGGTGACTAACCAGTGGAGTAGGTTACTGGGTAATCACAGTAAAAATTAGCAGCAGGGCTGATTAGCGCCTTGCAGTCTGCCATACAGTTAACTTCAACTCCTGTTAAACTTGTGATCGTCAGCCAATTCTATATCATGTTATCTCAGTGCTATACCATGTTATCTCACTGCTGTATCATGTCATCTCACTGCGTACTTGTTTCAATTAATATTAAAGCGAATATCATTATCATTAACTGCGGCTTGGTCATTGAACGTGGTGAGTAATTAATATAATTACGTGTGTCAACAGCAGCGATAAGATTCTTTTAATAATATTTAGATTGCACAAAAATTGGATGTTTCACAGTTTCTCTGACTAGTCATTTGCATTGTGTTGTCTCCTTTTATTCAGGAGCAGGAAATAAGGAAACGTCCGCGGTCACCTCCATCACCAAAGTCTTCGTGGCGAAAAGACGATGACGACGACAATCCCCATCCACCAAACAACTTCCGCGATGGTCCCCGAATGATTTTCTAGTTCTTTCCAACGTCTCCGCGCTGCCTAAGCCTTTGGAAATCTCTCCTGCAGTCAACAGAAACTGTTTTGATGCGCTGTACATTTTGAAGATGAAACTTGTGTAGTTATGAGTTCTATGTCGCTTGGTGTCTGTACTGATAGTCTCATAAATTATAGTCGTATTTGATAAATGTTGACGAAGAATGTTTTGAAGCAATACTTACATTAATATTGTATTTTTCATGTCCTCATCATTTTCTCTTAGTCCAACACTGGATCTTGATCTTGTCAAGGCTAAAATTCCTGTTGTTATTATTATTATTGTTATTTTGGTGAAGTTTTATGTAGCACCTTTTCAAGGTAGACTACTCAGAAGCACTCCTGGCCAAACTGTGGCTAAATAGGACAGTATTGAGATTCTTCAGCAGCAGAGTGGAGTGGCCTCTAGCTACTAAGTGCTGTGTAACAAGGATGCCATTCCAGGTTGTAAATATAGATCTCCAGAATTTCTCAGCATCATGGAACTTCTGCATCAGATGTGCATGTGTTAAAATGCCAGTATTCATGAATAAGCTGGTGCCCTGTACTTGGCTTCCAAGCAGAGTGTTATAAATTTGGAGCTAATGATTATTTAAATTCAAGACCAGTTTTGGTGCTACGTCAGGACCGGGGGGGTTGAGGTTGAACGGGTAGCATTGTAAGGCAATGAGGGGAAGAAATTATGGTTGTGGACAACGACCCTGCATTAACCTGGGACGATAATTAGAGTGAACCCATTAATTTATTAATTTGAGGGATGAAGGAAGATATTATGTGCATGTCAAAGTACTATAAGTTATGTAAGTAAGTAAGTATATTCCTTATGAGAAATACTAGCAAACACACATCTTTACAATACATCAAAGTAATAATGTGGCAAGTTGAATGCTTTCAATCAGTCAGTCAAACACGTTTATATAGAAAGCTAAGAATTGAATGAGAGAAGATATTGTACATAAATGGGAATATAGGGGAGCAAGGGCTAGGGTTAATCATTTGGGAAAATTGTGGGGAGCATTGAGCTCCAACAACAGCTCAGTTACATTTACATAGTCTATATTGAGGACCGCAGAGATAAATAATTATGAAAAATATTGATTGTCGTTGTATAGGCTTCATGTATTCTCTTCTGTTAGGTTATAGCTGTACAAGAAACATATTTTTTAATCTGACCAATGCTCTCCATACTTTGGTGTAATAAAAATGATAAGCACACAAAACATTGAGTTGAAAACAGTCAAATGTTCTAAAAACACATGTTATCATAAATCAAGAATTATCATCGAAATTATAAAAGTTTTGTTCGTCGTGGCATCTGCCGGCGGGATAAATATACTTACTTACGTAGTGCATCAATATTATTGGCAAAGATATTTGATCCAAGTGAACCCAAACCTTCCTTCAAAGTCAAATTTATCCGTGTTTAGGCTTAGGCTACATTCAACAAGTTTGCTATGACAGAGTGGCTTTAGCACGTTAATTTTCACTACTGAAGCTATTAAATTACTTTTCTGTATACTCTTAGGCCTCTGTAATTGGCCTAAGGACTGATATGAGTATGTGTGCCCTACATCATCGTTGGTTCAGTTAAGTAAATAAGTAAGTGGGTATTTTCTTTATTACTCTACGTGCAAATGCACAGTGGAATAAAAACATCATTATAATGCATCAAAGTAATAATTTGTATTAAACGTACAAATTAAATCACAAATTGAATAAATTACTACAATATTAGCGTTAAACAAGTCATCTGTAGGGTAGGTCTACATCATTCTGGTGACAATTCTCTTTCCAATCAACGAATCACAGCGTGGTATCTGTAGATTATTTGAGCGAGGCCTAGGGATTAGGCACTATACAGTAAATAGTTCAGACGAATGTCCTCCCTGCGCGAAATTTATGCGTAAAGAATAGTGATAGCGCTAAATAAATAGAAAGCTGGTTAACGACATCTCGTGCCACACAATTTCCTTCCTTTTGGTCTTGTATCTGTGTGTTAACAGTAAGGTGAGGAGAAAATATGCTTTAAATTGGTTAATATTTCTTATCTAGATGTAATTTTACTCCTCAATTCTATTAGGATAGTATTGAAATGCTGTTCTTTTCAAAACTTGTTGAGTTTCGTTACATTAATGTTTGTTTTGTGGCGATTTCGCCATGTAACGTGCTGTGTGCGTATTTTCTGTAATTATCGCTCAAAGGTTAGCCCTGCGCATTGCACCACGACGCAGAAATTTGAAACACTAGTGCAGTATATAGTGCGGTCACAGCGCACTAAACGGCAGCGTTGAAATTTAAGTATGAGTGTTAGATCTTTATGAGCGCTTCGTTATTTGTACTTTTGGACTGTATGTAAGCGTTAACTGGATGCAATTCTGCCGCTTACCATTATTTGTAAATACGGCAATTTCTATAACGTCGCCAGTAGCAAGCTACTTCTGGGATGCTTTGCATTTATTGTCAAGGGTGAATGATTGCTGTCACAGATATAATATTATATTTGCTTTCTTTAATATATGATGAATTGATAGTAATGACTGAAAAGACGTTATTTGGAAGTGGGAACGTGAGTTTTGAATGAACTTGGTTCTGCTCCTTTTGTGCTTGTTCCCATTATGTTCGCCTAGCATTTGATTCCGTTCAGTTACTTTGCGATTTGTGTACGACTGAGGTGATGCTAAACGATGTAACAGCTCAAATCTGCAATTTAAATCGATATTAACCCTATTGTTAAACTGTGAAGCCTAAGATAATGCTGTGCATGTGATGTATCAAATATATCTATTTAAATAATTGTTGTGTTTCATTTAGACAGCAAATATGCAGCTGTTCGTGCAAGGTTCAGAGCTTCATGCTCTTCAGCTCTCTAGTGATGGCGTCACGATTGGCGACCTGAAGGCACAGCTGGCAATTCTTGAGAATGCTTCGGTGGAAGACCTCGCCTTGTACTGTGCCGGAAAGCCCCTCGAGAACGAGTTCATCGTGGCTCGCTGTGTTTCTGACTCGGCCACCCTGGACCTCGACCTGAGAATGCTTGGAGGTACTGCTGCGCTTTATTTATACACTGTTATCGCAAATGCTCATTTATGTAGCACCTCTTGCATTCGTAATTAAACGCCTCAGAGGTGCTTCTGACACAAGACTGATATAATCCTCCTTTTTTCATTCAGAGGATTTTATATAGCACCCATATAAGATACCCTCTTGCAGGCATTCCCGTTCATCGATTATACCGGTAGAACAGTTTTCAGATGCTTGTGCAAGGTGTATGCTGAGTCCCTAGCTGAAAGAACCCACTGCCGACCGATCAGAAGTAAGGGTATTCCACTTGGTTGGCCCCAACCACTGACAAGGCATTGCATTAGGTGTTTGAAGCAATGGAAACAACTTGCTCACCTTTAGATCTATGCAAAATGACGATTTAGAGGTTCCTAATTAATGGTATTTCACAAAATCAAAGTTGGGTTGAGTCTAACAGAAAATGTTTCAATATGCTTTTATTCTTGGCAAATTTGATGTTGCTAACTTCTTGATCGCCAACTCTGTTGAGCTGCTTACCATGACTTGATTCTAGAAAGTTTTCCATAATATATGTGTGCAGTTATGATTTAATGCTTTGTTCTAGAGATAGATGCTAAAATTTCAAAAGAATGGAGTTTGTTCAAAGTTGACCCACGGGTTTAAAATGGCTTTCTTAACAAAGAAGATTTTAGTTGACTTTTTACATACTGTGCTGTTTAGGAAGTGACTGAAAGTTTTTTTTGCAGTTTAGCTGGCCACATTATATGTTGTTTCATCACCCGAATACTGTCGTATAACATTTGAGTGCATCAATTCTAATATCTTGTAACTGCAATTGAAATTTTCAAGCACCTTGTAAAAGTTGTTGACTAGAAATTGTTGTATTTTTCTTTTTAGGTAAGGTCCATGGATCATTGGCTCGTGCTGGAAAGGTCAAGGGACAGACACCCAAGGTCAGTGTTTGTAGTTTTTCATTGTATTTGTTAGTAGAAAGTAAATATATTCTGGTTTCGAATTCATTGTCAGTCGTCCAAAGATTTTTTATGCAACAACGTACTGGGTAGGTAAATTTTTCTTGCTGATATCTCTGGAAAACAACTTGGATGTCATTTTTTTTGTATAACATTCTCAGATTTAGTGACTGATCTTCTTCACATTATTTGCGCTCAGGCAGGTTTGTATGTCCAACGACGCCATTTTTCTCTGTTCTGTGCTTCTCTTTTCAGTCCACTGTATCCCTCCTCCTCTGTCAGCATCCAGTCCAGCATCATTGTTCTTGGTCTACCTCGCATCCTTTCCCCCCATTCTTCCCTCAATGATGTCTCTTAGTAGGGTGTCGCTCCTTAAGATGTGTCCTATCCATTTCTTCTGCCACCCACGTATAGTGCCCATCAGTGACCTCTTTTCTTTTACCAACTGTAAGCTTTTCTCGTTCGTTTTTCGTTTCACCCAGCTGATTAGTGACTGTGATACATAAGAATTTAACCAGCAAATGACGGTTGATTGCGCTGTGGTTATTTTGTTGCATTCTGGCTTTCGTTGCGACTAGCAAGGGTCTATTCATATATCACATATTATGATGGCCTCTAACTGCTTGTTTATAGTGTCGTGTTAAGAATGCATCAGGGCTTTTTTAGCATGGAGTTCTACACAAAGGTGCAGTTTCTAAATGTATTTACGCAGCTGTACAAGCATTTTTATACAGTTAAAATATATTTTAGTTAAAATTGTTTGTTGTCATTCGATTGTAAGTTATTTTCCACTCAGGATGGGAATGAGGAGAACAGGTTGTGCAGTTCTAAAAATTCCTTTTAAAGGAAGCTTTTGAATGCGTAATTAATGATAACCCAACTCGCTCTTACTTAGCTTTGACGCATATGTTACTGTTGATGTGTGAGACTAGAGTTGTATAATGTATAATGAGGGTTACGGAGACAATTTTTGCATGCGTAGCATCACTTGAACAATAGTGAATGAAATGTTTTGTTGACAGGTTGAGAAGAAAGAGAAGCGAAAGAAGAAGACAGGTCGTGCGAAGCGTAGGATGCAGTACAACCGACGCTTTGTTAACGTTGTGGCTGGATTTGGTCGCAAGAAGGGACCCAACTCCAACTCGCAACAGTAACGTGGTTTCTGGATGACATCCGATCGTAAAGGACGTTAAAATGATGATCTTAAAATGATTAATGATGATCTTCAAATGTTGCACTGTTGTCGTATTTGGGTTGATCATTAAAGACAACGGAATCGTCGTACCACGTTGTTGTCTTTAGCATTCTGTGGCTTTAATTTGGTCCATGTGAGATTGTTTACACAACTGGCACATCGGCAGTTTGCTATTGTTTTGTATTCTGGCAAAGCTATAAATGTTTATGTGCAGCTCATATGACTTGGCGCATAGTGTAACACTGACCAATGTATCTGCTTGTGACATGGTTATCACGGAACATCAGGACTTTTTTTGTGTTGTTCTGCACAAAATGTTTAATCCTATTATATGGATTTGTGCAGTTCTGGAAGCATTACTATGCAGTTAAAAATCGTTGAAAAAGGTCATTGTCACCCAATCGGGAGTAATTTACTTGCGAGGTGTGGCAGTGCCTTGGAGTCTGAAATTAGCAGCTTTGAATTCACCTCCAACTGTCGCATAGGGACACTGAGCAGGCCCTTCAATTACTCATACGCTTCGGCGTGAATTTAATTCTGATTCAGTGTCCGTGCTGTGCACGGCAGCACCTCCGTGTAGAAATCTTGAAGGAGTGCTCTAACAAGTCGTTGCACTCGCATATTATGGAGGATGGAAATGGCTAAAATTTCAGTAAAACTCCCTTTTGACACTATTATTGGTTTTAATTTAACGATACTGAATGCAAAAAGATCATTGGCATCACCCTCTGGCATCCAGACTTGGTACTTAAACCAAGGGATGGACATTCTGTGGTGGACATGGGCGTCACAGAAAGTCACACTATATTTAATGCTTGTACAGTCTCTCCCGTGATTTTGTCTTTGCTAGAGTAGGCAAAGTGTGTGTGTTGCAGGTACATCAACATTCACGTATTATATCTATAAATTTATATATCGCCTCTACATGCAACTAATCGGAGGTGCTCCAAGTGCGAGAAAAAGCGATATTGAAACAGCGAAGAGGTTCTTGGTCCGCCAGTTAATAAGAAGGAACGTGTCAAAAGATGAAGCTGATTCTTCCACAGTGCAGGGCCAACGAAAGCAAAGGCTCGTGTGTTTTCGCCGTGGTCCTAGCTTGCTCTTCAGGTATTTTCGAGTTTCAAGTATTTGAGTTTGTAATAACACACGGTTACATAGCACTTTAGTGGCATACTTGTTTGTTTGTTTGTATGTGCACTTGTTATAGCGCCCCTTCAATCTCTCTCTCTACTCAGAGGCGCTCCCGAATGCAGAGCGGACACTGCATCGGAGTTTCACGCCGAAGCGCTGAGCAATTGTGAGTGAAGAACTTGCCCAAGGTTCTTACGCGGCGAGGTGGATTCGAACCTTCCGGTTTCAAGGCAACGACGCCACCACTACATCACCGCGCCCCACTTAAATACTTAATTCAATATAACTTTGACTTTGAAAATCTTTAAAAAGTAATTACCGGGCTAACGTTTGGTCAGACTATCGTTTTCTAGCAAACAACTCAATTAGCAAACCACTTTTCTAGATTCTAGAAGACAGAAGATTACTAGTTTCGAAATCTATAATATCCGTACAGTTCGCTTGGGGGCGCAAGTTGAACTTCGGACTAATCTTGTATATATTTTAGTTAGGTTTTTGTTGTCCCGTATTCACGGCCAAAGTGTTGAAGCAATCGTCCCCAATCCTTCGCAGGGGTTCGGGGTCGACCCGACACTGGTAAATGGGGGGGTCGGCGAATCTCTGCCACCATGGGGGGGGCAAAACCCCTCATTTTTCCTGTTGGCCGTTTCCCTCACAGGCTTAAGGACAGCACTTTTCTTTCGGTCACATACATGTACCCATAAAAGCAGCGGTTGACACCGTTTTAGAGGTGTTTAAGGCAAGAACTTTTGCCACTCCAGATTTCACGGGTCGCGTATAAAAGCAGCGGTTGACACCGTTTTAGAGATGTTTAAGGTCGCGTACCGGTGGAGGTCGGCTCGAGTGTGGTGGGGTTAGGGAGGGAGGGATGGTAGGAAGGACGGAGGGTGGGATGGAGGGAGATAAGGTAGGAGGGATTAAGAGGGAGGACGAGTGGGAGGGATGGAAGGAGGGTGGGAGGGATTGGCGGGGAACGGCCCGAATCCTAAAATTCCCGGGCAACGCTGGGTACCCCAGCTAGTATCTCAATATTAGTCCCAGGTTAAACCGATATAGTTCAATATTGACATTTTCTCGGCTGAGAGTCTGGAATGCCAACCGCCGGGTTTAATAGACCTAATCAACAACCTCTTATAGAGGATAATCCTTGAGCATAATAAATACAACCAGAGGATTTACATATTTATATGAACGACATTTTTCCTTTTTAGGATTTGTGGACCTTATAGTTCTCGGTTAGGCCTATGTGACTATGTCGGTCATATAAATAAGTAGTAGGCAGTGGCGGCGCCAGGATTTTCGTTTTGGGGGGCTGGATTTTCGGGAAAAATTTTCGAAGGAAATTTTCCGTTTTCGCCGTCAAAATTTCTGACGACCTTTTTTATTTTATAGTCATTTGATCGAAATCTTCGAAAATGGTCCTTTTTCATAATCCGCCGAACTGTCTGTCAAACCTCGTGCGTAGGCCTACCTTTACGGTTATTTTGGGGGAGGGGCTAAAGGGGGTTAATCGTGCAAATATTTTATTTTGACACGGGGAAGAAATGGATGGCCTTTTTAGGGGGGCTTAGCCCCCTCCTAGCGCCGCTACTGGTAGTAGGCCTAGCCTAAAAGGGTTTAATATCGTTTTAGTGAGACAATTAAACGATCGCATTGTAGTAGGCTTACTTAGTTGATTTGTATGTTAATGCTGATTGGTTATGTGCAGTTCATATTAAGTTTATTTGTAGATTACGTGGAGGTCAATATTAGTAGCCTTCGATTGGAGTGTTATGTCCAAACTATTTGTGGTCTGTGTTGACCTTATTCGCGTACGCTATGTCGACCATTGAGGTCACGCTGTTTACTGCTTTGCTTATAACCTGATGGTCGGCCTATGTTGATGATCTATAAGACTTGCCTGCATGCAGTGATCTTATAATCTTAATCGCAGCCAAGGTCAGACGAGGAAATTCTAAGCAAATTAATTGCTGATATATACCTAAATTTATACCCGCAGGTTTAGGTCAAGTCATTTGAAATGACGTCTCACTGCTGTTAATGGTTCATTGACTGCGCGGTGAAGAGTAAAAAAATATTCGTTTAGTTTCAAGTTGACACAACACAGTATGATTATACACAGTGTAAAAATTGTGGAAATATAACTGAGGGAGTTGGACTATTATCCACTTGGAATCGGGGTGTGAAAACGAACAGACAGACACACAGAATCTTCTCTTTATTTATATAGATGTGAAATTGAAAGCGAAATAATAATTGGGAGTCGACATGCATTATAGCCTAAGCAATGCAATATCCAGCCGTAGGCCTAATACGCGGTTACGCACGTTAGGCCAATGCTGTTCGTCCAACATTTGCCCAACATCGTTGTGTAAACTTGTGTTTGTGGATTGCAAATACCAGACCCAGAAGCAAAGTCATGTGACAATCCATGGTTTCACATGTGCTTTACACCTACGTAGTAGTGAGTCAGTCATTCAGTACACATGTACTGTGCGCCTACGTATGACTTTGCTGTTCAGCAACGGCGTCCATTCACCAAACCTGTCATTCATTCATCCATTCATCTTCCTCATTCATTCAGTCGTTTATTATCCGTTCACTTTAAAGCTCGTTACGGTTCGTCGTTGTCGACTGTCAAGCATAGAATGCATGTGCCACGTGGCTGAGAAGAGACACAGAAAAATACACAAGAGAAATGGCGACGATGGTGTTGTGGAGAAGGAAATGGATTGATAGGAGCATGGGCGGAGTTTATCAGAGGCTAGGAGGGCTAAGCCCCCACCCCATGAAGACCCAGATTATTTTTTTACCGTGTAAATGGCATCTTTTCCTGGGCTTACCCCCCCCAAGAAGGCTTTAGCCCCTCCAAGAACGGAAACCAAACTCCGCCCGTGGATAGGAGGAATGGAGCAGTGGCGGGAGATCGGTTGGAGGAACATAGAAGAGAAGAATCCATGGACGGAGTTTGGTTTCCACTCTTGGGATGGGCTAAATTTGTCTGGCTGAGACTCGATCAGCGCCGAAAAATATTTTCTCTGACCAAAAAGTTGATGACTTTTTTAGTCCTTCGTAAGTCTGGGTCTTCTTGGGGGTGCTAGGCCCCCTAGCCCCTGATAAACCCCGCCCATGGAAGAATCATAGGCGGATTGACGAAAAGACTGAAAGGAAGGGAAAGAGGATGGAGACAGTAAAAATTAAGTGGGAGAATGACTGAAGGAGATAAATGAGGAGAGACAGACAGGCAGACAGACAGACAGACAGCAGAAAGAGAACAGTTCCAGGAAGGAGTGAGGAGGATACATACTTATTCACCAAAATAATGGTCCAATGTCTTTCGATTTCAATCGTGCTTCCCGGATGAATAGAGAGAGAGAGACAGACAGACGAGAGAATCAATGAAAATCAATCGATGAAAATCATTGTAATTTGACCTCAATACAATCGTCCAATTATCTTCTAATCGACCTTTAAAGCCAGACCAACTGTCGACTGTCTAGACATTCAACCGTTCTGTCTCTGTATCTCTGTCTGTCTGTCTATCTGTATGTCTTTGTCCGTCTGATTGTCTGTCTCTGTATTTGCCCGTCTCTCTGTCTCACTCATTGTCTGTCTGTTTATCTGCTTTGTCTCTGTATCTGTGTCCGTCCGTTTGTCTGTCTTTGTCCGTCTGACTGTTTCACTATCTGTCTGTCTATCTGCTTTGTCTGTGTGTGTGTGTGTGTGTCTGTGTGTGTGTGTCTGTCTGTCAGTCAGTCAGTCAGTCAGTTAGTCATTCATTCATTCAGTCAGTCTGTCTGTCAGTCTGTCTGTCTGTCTGTGTCCCTGTCTCTGTCCGCATACAAACAAAGGCACAATACCTAAATCCACTTGTATAAAGTTCTTGAAAATTGCTGGTGTGCATTACATGGGAGTGTACTTGTCTGTCTATGTCTGTGTGTATGCACGTGTGTGTCTGTCCGATTTGATGCAAACATGCAACAGTGCGTGTAAGTATGTGGGTGCATATGTAAATAAGTATGTACTCAGGACTGTTACAGTGCGTCTGTCTGTCTGTCTGCATGTCTGTCTATGTCTGTCTGTCTGTCTGTCTGTCTGTCTGTGTATGTATGTATGTATGTATGTATGTATGTATGTATGTATGTATGTATGTATGTATGTATGCATGTATGTATGTATGTATGTATGTATGTATGTACATGTATGTATGTATGTATGCATGTATGTATGCATGCATGCATGCACGCACGCACGTACGTACGTATGTATGTATGTATGTATGTATGTAAGTATGCATGCATGCATGCATGCCTGCCTGCCTGTCTGTCTATTTGTCTGCATGTCTGTCTACCTGTCTGTCTGTCTGTCTACCTGTCTGTCTACCTGTCTGTCTGTCTACCTGTCTGTCTGTTTGTCTGTCTGTCTACCTGTCTGTCTACCTGTCTGTCTGTCTGTCTGCATGTCTGTCTGTCTACCTGTCTGTCTACCTGTCTGTCTCTATGTCTGTTTGTCTAGACGTCCGTCTGTGTATGCCCCGCAGTCAATTGGCTGATATTATATACACGATCGCAATTATACTGCATTAATTCCCAGCGTCTGACTCACCTTTGACCGATTGATTTCAACTCAATGCTTTGTATATAGGCATTTTTTAAACACAGGTTTTGCTGCCTTTAGACCTACACGTCCTACGTCCCATTAGGACACGCAGGTCCATTACATAAACGTTTAAATCTGGCGCAACATAATTGGAGACGGGCGTGTACATATCTTTACAGAGACCGGAGCTTTTGGGCTTATTTAGGCGTGTGCATTCTGCGCGGGATCGTTGATTGCGGCGTAATTACCGCACACGTTGGCTAAGCCGTCGATGTCTAAAGTAGACTAATAAAAAATTGCGTGCAGAGAAATTGCCCAAGGTCATGATAGCAGGAGTTTGCGCACGCATGAGTCTAAATATAGAACGTGTAGGCCTAATCAGTGGTCCCATGTAGGCCCCTGAAGGGCTGTCAGATGTAGGCCTGAACTTGCTGTGTCTGTTGTAGGTCTAATGTATTGTAGGCCTAATTTTCTTTGCGTCCATGAAGGACAAAACTGACAGGCATAGTTTTATATTGAATGTTTTCTTTATTCATTAGATGTTTGTGGGCCGTATAGACCTGCGTGTGGTAGGTCGTTCAATGCGCATGCGCAGTGATGAACGTCGTGTAGCGTACGCTAAAACTCAATTAGTACACGGAACACGCATGAAAAGATACACATACAGACACACATGCATGCATGCATGCATACATGCATACATACATACATACACACATACAAAATACACACACAGACACACATGCACACACACACACACACACATACATACATACATACGTACATACATACATACATACATACATATACGTATACATACATACATACATACATACATACATACATACATACATACATACATACATATACGTATACATACATACATACATACATACATACATACATACATACATACATACATATACGTATACATACATACATACATACATACATACATACATACATACATAAGTCACTAACTCCAGGCCATATAGATAGGCTTCGTGCCAATATTTAGGCCAACTTAGGCCTAGGCTATATAATTACCCATGCACATAATAATTATGCATGCGGCTGATGCGAGACCTTGCAGTTAGTTGTACAATAGAGTGTATAGTGTATAGGCTATACGTGAGCGTTTGAGACATTGTTATGTATGCAAAAACGTAAACACGTCTGTACTTTTAAAAACTTGTAAACACGTCTACATTTTTAAAGAGTCCATGACCCCCGTGTACGGTATATGGGCGACACATGGTTCCGATGCAGTTATAATATATAGGCCTACCGTAATCCGGATCCGATTACACATAATATGTGCGAATTGAATTGGATTAGCCACCTGGTGAGCTAACCTCCAACTGTTTACGCCCAGCTTAGCTATCCGTCACATATCGACCATCGTATGACGAGGTCGAGAAAACCAAGTCGACAAAACCATTGGCTATGGGATATCTATGATAATTTATCATTTTTATCTCCATATAAATTACTTACACGATTTGCTATTGTTGTATACTCTTAAATTCTCTTGCCACTTCTCTTAGTTCTCTAGCGCCTTTTCCATACACTGCACAACGAATAAAATGCCTTCTTTAAGCGATGGTTTCTGATCCTGTTCGAACCGTCTATGTATATATAGGCCTACTAGCTGGTGTACCCGCGTTGCCCGGAAATTTCGGGTTTTCACCCCACCCAGCAGATGCTCCCACTCCGCCTCTCACCCATTGCTTACACATTGATTCATCTGTCATCTTAGCCCATCCCATCTCTCCCCACTCATCCGATCCCTCAGCCTCACCCATCATGCAGATAAACGACTTCCCCCTCCGCCTCTAGGGTTGCCAGGCGTCCGGTAATGAACCGGACAGTCCGGTATTTACATGAACTGTCCGGTTAGAAATTTCAGACATTACCGGACATGGCTGTGTCCGGTAAATAATTATTGCTAGCAACAAGTGTTGGTTACTTGCAGTGTTGTCTCTTGGGACCATGAAAAGATAAATGCTTACGATTTTCCAACGTAAAATGGATTGCCTTGTGTAGCACAGAAAATGATGCACGGATCATACTTTGTACCTTGTACATAAAGTTGGAGGGTTGACAAAGAGTTCAGGTCGCAATTGAACCGAATCTTCGTGTTTATAATGCCATATCTCTCTGTCTGTCTGTTTTTCGTCTGGCTGCATGCCTCTCTCAGCACAATTGAGCTCTCCATCTTAGTGTGTCTATCTCCTCTTTTCCCTTAAACACGGACGCTTGCAATCTGTCTGTGCTCATCTGCCTCTCTATCTCTGTCTGTTTCTGTCTCTCTCAAACTGTGCCAATCTGCCACTCTAGGCTCTCTATGCATGGTCCTTCTAGCCTGTCTCATAAACCCCACACTGAGTAATTAGGCCTATTATTGACTCGCGCCCTAATGATGCATTCACATTTTGCCTTGCATGTCTATAGGTGAACTGGGTTATCTATATGATGGAACTGAGTGATGATAAAATCGTTAAATGTGTTTTTGATATTGTTTAATATCCGAATTCAGTCATTAGTTTTGGCGCCAAATTTTAAAATCAGCCACCAGATAGGCCTATGCATAATTTTATCCACGGTATAGATTTATAGGCCTACACTTGGCTGAGTTTCCACATTGCAACTTTCAAACAGTCTCCGGCACCGCTAAGTAGGCCTACTGCCTTATATATATATATATATATATATATATATATATATATATATATATACTAGCTGAATTACCCGACGTTGCTCGAGAAATATCGACTTTCGCCCCTCCCCGCCACGTCTCATCCCGCTCTCACTCCGCCCTTTTCACCCTCCATCTTCCATCGCGTACACGCATACACACGCACAAACACACACACATATATATATACACATAAATATATGCACACACACATATATATATAGGAGGAAATATACATATATATATATATATATATATATAGGCTATATATGTGGCTCCGTAACGTGATAGCCATTGTCCGGTAATTTCCTGAAGGCAACCTGGCAACCCTATCCGCCTCTGAGATGCTGTATGTATACATGTATGTATACACATGCCTATAGGGTCTATTAAGCACAATTCCTGCCTATTACAGGAGGCCTAAGCTTAATTACTGAGGTATATTTTGTCTCGTCGGACGTCAAACCCTTTCTAAAGCCCACCCACCCACCCACCTTAATTCCCTCTCTCGTCAACTTCCCTGTTGCTGTAGTTCTAAGCACGCAAAGCCTTGGGGGAGGCGGAGTTAGGGCAATAGACTAACACTGTTAACATACTGACACTATCAGCCAAACTCTCCCTCCCTCCCTACGGTCTACTAAGCCTTCCAATCGGCAGATGGCGATGGTAAAACGAGAAGTAGGAGTAGGACGTCACGTGATGGGCGCCATGTTGGCTGCTTACAGTTAAAATCGTCTGCTGTAATAACTTTTCATCCTCCGTCATACTTTGAATTGTAATCATTCTGCGCTGCGTCAGTATGAATTATTATACGGATATTATTAATAACCATAACTTCCTGCATGCAGGACCGGATTCTGACAGAACTTTGCTAACGCCACCAAATCGAAATTGCGCTATATAAATGCTCAGGTATCCCAACGGCCACAACACGTCGGGTCGATTTCGACGCCCTATGAAAAGGCGCTTTATGAACCGGTGCCTCACTTCTGTCAGCACTTTGCGCCACCACATTAAGAGAGTTCTTGGTGACTTCATTTTGTTGTACCTCGGCTGTCTTCTCCACCTAGCTTTGGTCCCACCCTTCTTGTTTAAAAGCTGAGTTGGTAAGGGTAGCAAGTGGCGCCGAAATCTCTAAGCAAACGTCTGCTTTTGGTGTTGATTGCAACCCACAACCTCTCTATTTTGTCAAGTGCGCTAAACACTAAAATACACACTGTTTACACAGCCCTTATATAATATGGGGCCTATATCTAAACACATTGTATATATTGCTTGTGTGTGTGTGTGTGTGTGTACAATGTGTGTGTATATATACACACATGTATGTGTAGGCTATATATATATATACACACACACATGTATATAATTATATATCATCATCATCATCTTGACCATCCTCATTGCTGCGGATCGGAGACCAGAGCCAACGACGTCAGTTTCCTCCATCCCTCTCTGTCCCTCTCTCTCCCTATATATAGCCTACAATCTGCCATCAACAGCGCCATCCATACCTCGGCATCGTCCATCCAGCGTCTTCTCGGTCCTCGGACTCTTTTTCCACACGCACGCAGGGCTTAAAGTGTGCATGGACGGTCATGGACGGCGTCCATGCACTTGTTTTAAAATCTGAACACCGTCCAGCCACTTATTGGCGAGCACAGACTGGAAAGGTAAGGGGCGTCCAGGCGCTTCTTTTGGAGAGGTAAGGGGAGTCCAGGCACTTATTTTCCCACACTTTATGCACTGCACGCACGCACACACGTATGGCAAAATAAGAAAACAGTAGCTGCCTTCTTTGACAAGAAATCCGCAAAATGACCCACTCTGGATTAACCCTTGAACGCCATTACTCCCCCACCCAGCCTTGTTCACAAATCACAATCAAGTGCAGTACTAAGGCCCATTATTATTAATCATGGCCAACTAACAGCTAGTGTACGCCGAAGTAAGTTGTTTGATAAGGTTTCTGCGGTGACCAATGACAACCACTACAACTCCTCCCACCACAGTCGATAAAGAAGTCCTCAAAGGAACGCAAAAGATATTGACGAAGACGACATTCCGACAAATCGTCGGCCATACAGATTGTAAAAATGCCAATCCCCTTTCACTGCATGTTACAAAGACTCGTACGTGAGACTCAGGTGAGAAACTTCGTCGGAATTTCATTCATGTGACACGTCAATAACATCAATGTATAGCCGTCTCCGATATATATATACTTATATAATATATACTTATATAATATATACTTATATAATATATACTTATATAATATATACTTATATAATATATACTTATATAATATATACTTATAATAATATATATACTTATATATAACTAGATGTGTTACCCGGCGTTGCCCGGGAAATTTAGGGTTTTAAACACTACTCCACTGTGGTACTCATCGTAGACCGCTAGATTTCGGGTTTTCGCCAACCCTCCACCCCACCCCGCTTCCCCAAAAGGTCAAAGGTGACCCGCCGCTGCGGGGCGCTGCGGAAATTATTACTCGGCGGGTATGACGTAATGGGCTGTAGACTCCTTACTGAAGCGTTATTATTGATGAAATATGTCTTAAAACGCGAATAACTCTGCTTTTAAATTGATTTAAAAGCTGAAAATAGTTGCGCTGACCTTATAATTTTGGTAAGGCGCTACGGAAATTATTACTGGGTTTGTATGACGTCATTCGGGCTGTAGACTCTTGACTAAAGCTCGATACTACTAACGCGTGAGCGATTAAAACGCTTCTGTCTTAAAACGCTAATAACTCGAGTTCTAAAGTGAAATTTAGGGTTTTAAACACTACTCCACTCTGGTACCCATCGTTGACTGCTAAATTTCGGGTTTTCGCCAACCCTCCACCCCACCTCGCTTCCCCAAAAATCCAAACTTGACCCACCGTTGCGTGGCGCTACGAAAATTATTACTGGGCGGGTATGACGTCATGCGGAGCAGACTCCAATAAATCGCTGGCGTGATCAAATTATTGATCAATTACTGATGAAATCTGTCTTAAAACGCTAATAACTTTTGTTTTAAACGGAATTAAAACCTGAAAATAGTCAATATGACCTTATAATTTGGGTAAGAATCGATATCAATAATTGTTTTAAACCGACGCTGTTTCATTTCCGAGCCTATTCTGCAGGTCAGAGTAAAAGCGTACATACAAATAAACAAACATAAGGAAAGTGTTTCTGCCTTATAATATAGATTATACTTATATAATATATACTTATATAATATATACTTATATAATATATACTTATATATAATATATATACTCTATGTATTGTAATCTCCGTTTCCGTCCCGCCCACTCGTTCTGCTGATGGCCTAGGTTTTTGTTGTAGGAATTCATGGGTCGCTGGAGCCAAAAAAGGTTTTGAGAAAAGGTGGTCGAGGGAGGGGGGGTGGCAGGGAGGATTGTAAAAATCTGACTGCGTATACATTCTTCGGATGATTCAGCCATTCATAAACACGTACCAGACAGACAGACGGACAGATAGGCAGACAGACGGACGAATTGACAGAAAGACAGACAGATAGGCAGACAGACAGACGGACAGACATACAGACAGACGGCGTAGTTGGTCTCATTAATTGATACAGTCCTACAGAGCATGAATAATAGCAAACAACTCAAAGTTTCAAACCAATTGAAGCTCAACTTTTGCAAAACCTACGGTAAACTATATATATATATAATATATATATATATAATATCATCTGCTTAGATCCGTCACACCTTTGGGATCAGGTTCCTTATTACCCTTCGAAGCTCAGCCTACTGCAACTAACTTCTTTATGGCCTTTCCAGCATACCCTGTCCAATGCTATTATTTTATTACCAGATATCCAAAATATGAATCACTGCATTTATTGGCTGCCCATAGATAAGTGCAGAGATAGAATAACTTGACAGACTTTGCCAATAATAATATACAAGACTACAATTCTGTCATAAGTAGCATTTTCATTCTTACCCAAAAAATATAAGTTGTGCGCTATAGTCTGAGTATCGTCTAGCGTTAACTTTGCAGACTTAGGGCCCTAAAACTTCAGCTTCGCAAGTTTCACGGTAAGTTCGCCTCTGTGTTTTGGGCATTTATTCATCGGGGGTATGCATGTTTTGGTATTCATTCATTCATTCATTCGGACATTTATATAGCGCTCCTTCAAGAAAAAACCACTCAGAGGCGCTCCCGACTCCAGCGCGCACAAAAAGAACAGTTTTAAGTTTAGTAAGGAAGGATCCTGGTAGAGTCCCAGGGTGTAGGCGTAGCTCAAAAGGAAGGCCATTCCAGACCACTGGTCCAACCACAGAAAAGGCTCGATTCTTCATGGTAGTAGTATGAGCAAAAGGAACTAAGAGGACTCCCCTATCAGCAGAGCGTAGCTGACGACGTCCGGTATGTTGGTATGTATGTCCCAGTATGTATATGTTGGCAGGGCTGTACTGGTAAATTTTGAGGTGAGTACATGCTGACCGGGAGAAAAAAAACGCCCGTTTTGGGGGGCGAAATTTCTGATGGCCTTTTTTTTAGCCATTCGCCCAAAATTTCTCCATTTTCCCGTCCGAAAATCTGATGACCTTTTTTAAAGTCATCCGCCCAAAAATTTCCCCATTTTCCCTGTCCGAAAAATTTTGCTCCGAATTTCATGAAAAATACGCCTAAATATCTTTTGCCTTTTTCATGCGTATACCCACACGCTCTTTGTGAGGCGAGACTGGCGAGTATACGCTGAACATCCGCGTGTACCCAGATTTTCAGCGGCGAGTCTAGGCCTACGATGCTGTTTTTTTCGGAGGCAAGCATACGCCGTATACCCGTGTATACCCTTGACTACAGCTAATGTTGGAATGTATGCATGTACCAGTAAGTATGCACTGGTCTGCATTAACTAGTATGCATCTACTGGTAATGTGTTCGTAAGTGAGCACTTCATAGGACATCTTTTAAACCACTGTCAAAAAATGCTGAATGTGGTTTCCATTCAGCAGTGCTGTCCAACCTTTTAGAAATCGTGTGCCACAGAAAAAGAAATTCGCAAAAGCAACGATAAAATTTCTGAAAAATTATTAACTGTATCAAAATTTTTTGGGCATTATTTTGTCATTGATCAAAATTTACTATGGTATAATCACAATGAATACGTCGTAGAAACTCTATGTTGTGCTCATATTTAAAAAATAACAAATTAAGCAACAAATTAATGGCTGTGCAAAAAAGTCCTTTTCTCATTTAAAAAAGATTGAATAAAAATTTCACTATAGCTTAGGTGGACAACTTAAAATCAGCACAAGGCAAAGGGCTGGAGGTTGGACAGCACTGCCATACGGCCTTAGCACTTCATAGCCTCTACCTCAGTGAAAGAATTCTATCACAGAATAGAGTTCAATAGAACCAAGGTTAGATTCAGCAAGCACGCTTTTTAGTACAACATGTGTTTCTCTGATATACGACGTTTTCGGTGTTTGATAAACACACATAAACACTTGATCAGAGCAGAAATCACACACACATGCATGTATATAGTCTTATATAGATTATAGACATACATACAAACACATTATGAGTACATGCACACACACACACATATATATATATATGCATAAAACTTAATATAATTATAACTGAATGTAAATTATATATATATAGTCTTATATATATGCATTCACACAATTTATATGCATAAATTTAATATAGTTATATAAATGCAGGCATTATGTATATTATACAGTTACACACACACACACACACATATATATAATTTTATATATATATAATACTCACATAATTTATGCATTTATATTTACTATAAGGACTCTACCCACGGTTTCAACATGCACTTGAAAGTTCTCTCTTCTGTCACCAGGGTTGTGCCAAGAGTGCCTGAGTAGGTCTCATGGAGAAGTGCTTTGCAATGCTCCTCATAATGATTTAAATGAATAAAATTATATATAGAATTCATGCACAGAACGTCGATAGCACTTAATAAAAGCTAGAAGTAGAATCAATACGATGAGTTAAATTTATATTAGTTGTATAATTACGGAATTCATGTGTAGCATTTAAATTTATATTAGTTGTATATGGAATTCACGTGTAGCATTTAAATTTATATTATAGTTATAAATGGAATTTAAATATAGAATATAGAACACAAAGTAAATTAATATATATAATCTAAATTATATATGAAATTATATAATATAAAAAGCTCTTAATAAGCTATATATATATATATATATATATAATATGAATACCACTTCTGTAAGCCTAAAAAACTAGCACACTTCAATGGACGATTCTAAAGAACTCCTCCTACATGGTCCATAGGTCAAAAGAAACTTTGGCTTAAACACCCACACGACAACAGAAGTCCAACAACAGAGGACTCCTACACTAACCCTTGAAAGAGATTGAGTGCTGAGCCAATGCATTTGCGTGGCTGCTCAGATATTGAACTTACGCAGTGCTTGATAGCGCGTAACAACGCTAAGCTGTTATTTGATGGACCGGGAGCATAAGGCCAGGGTTTGAACCCGAGGTCAAGCATAAATGTTATGACAACTAGACCACATACAAGGTAGTTCGTTTCATTGAAGCATTTCTAGAATTATATCACCACACAAGAAAAACATTAAAAGCTGTGCAAATGCATATAATTATACACACATGTATGTACTTGTACATTCAAACATAATATGCATGGTATGTATACATTACAACACAGCATGCTCTCTCTCCCTATATATATATATATATATATATATATATATATATATACACATATATACATAAAATGTATTGCATATATATATATACACATTATATGTATGCGAGCATGTATGGTGGATCGATAAAAGTATACAATGTGTCTTTAGCTGAAGCTAGAATCATTTGATCGTCTTGGTAAATTCCAGTTCAGAAGGCAATTGTTACGAGACACTGGCTAAAAGAGCCGAAGATTATTCAGCCATTATTGTCCCATTCGCATAGTTTCTCATTTGAGCCGCTTCCCCTGATCAGTCAATTCTACCCATCAGCGACCGATGACATGCATCTGGTGCTGCAGTTCCAATTGAGTGATCAAAGCAGTTACAATTGAGTGATCAGAACAGTTCCACTTGAGTGATCAGAACAGTTCCACTTGACTGATCAGAGCTGTTCCACTTCACTGATCGACGCAGTTCCACTTGAGTCATCTAACCAGTTCCACTTGAATCGACCGAGCAGTTCCGCCTGAGTGATTGCAGTGGTTCTGCTCGACCGATCGCGGCAGTTTTGCTCGAGCGAGTATTGCAGTTCCACCTGAGCAATCATCGGAGAGAGCGCACGTGCAACTCAAGGCAAAAATGGAAACTGTTCCTTAACGGAGACGGAACGAAATCAGGAACTTGGAACCGTCAAGGTCGGTCGATGGAATGAATGAAGGATCCCAAGCGCATCCGACGACGAGAGGAATGGCTGACCGGAGGAATGGTCGTTGAACCACAACGAATGGACTTGGAGGTCGGTCAAGGGCGCGCTGACATGGACGGCTTCCATCGGAGTCAACTTGGCTGGTTCCGACTGAACGGACTCGCTGGGCAGTTCCGGTTGAGTAGGTACGGGAGGAAGGAAGAGCCCGGAGTCGCCCTCGACGTGGCGGATAGCCTCAACGATTGTCTCCAGGTTGCGTCGCCACATGGAGCTGTGGCGGATGTCACTGGACGATGATGATGAGGTGGTTGAGGTGATGGTGGTAGGTGGCACAAGGACAAGGTCAAGGCTCGAGGTGTCCGATGCATTGGATGAGAAGGAGGATGATGAAGATGATGAAATCGTCCGTTGGTATGACAACGGCAGTTGTAGAGACAACGGTTGCTGATGCTGCTGCAACTGCTGAAAAGAACAATGAAATACAGTTTATAGCATGGCAACAGTTGATGGCATAGCAACAGTTGATAGTTAATAACAGCACAGCAAGTTCATGGCATAGCAACAGTTGATAGCTTAGCAAAAGTTGATAGTTAATAACAGCACAGCAAGTTCATGGCATAGCAACAGTTGATAGCATAGCAAAAGTTGATAGTTAATGACATAGCACAGCAAGTTGATAGCGTAGCAACAGTTGATAGCACAACAAGTTAATAACAGCACAGCAAGTTGATGGCATAGCAACAGCTGATAGCACAGCAAGTTAATAACATAGCACAGCAAGTTGATAGCATAGCAACAGTTTATAGCTTAGCAGTTTAACAGCGGGATTAATGCAGAGTCTCATTACACTAATGAAACGGAGGAGGTTGGTAGAATCGCCCATGGCCCATCTGGACGGCTCTGTACTGCTACCTAAGGATGTAAAAAATATTCATACTCATGATCATATTTAAAAGCGCTTCTAAAAGAAATAAACCCAGCCAGCAGCAATAATCATCTAACAGCTAACCAGGTAAGAATCAGTGTATGCCATAAAACTCTTCCCCTTCGTGGAAGATTGCCTGATTGTATTTACGAGATGAGGTTTGCCGTCCCGAATTATTACACTGGACAACAAATTTTAACTTTTTTTTTGCTTCCGAAAAATCTTTGACTGTTTTCTATAGAATTTGACGTGCTGAACACGATGGTGTGCTCAGAATTGTTGTATCACGTAAGGTTTTTGAGAAAAACAAGATTTAAGATTTTAATTTAAATGCTCATAATGCATATATTTACAATATACTATAAATTAAAATTTTTTACTTCCGAAAAATCTTTGACTGTTTTCTATAGAATTTGACGTGCTGAACACGATGGTATGCTCAGAATGTTTGTATCACGTAAGGTTTTTGAGAAAAACAAAATTTAAGATTTTAATTTAAATGCTCATATATTGCATATATTTACAATATACTATAAATTAATTTTTTTTACTTCCGAAAAATCTTTGACCGTTTTCTATAGAATTTGACGTGCTGAACACGATGGTGTGCTCAGAATTGTTGTATCACGTAAGGGTTTTGAGTAAAACAACATTTAAGATTTTAATTTAAATGCTCATATATTGCATATATTTACAATATACTATAAATTATTTTTTTTACTTATAACCGTCTAAAAATATATTATAGTTTAAAGCTTATCTGAAAATAAGCTGGCTTATCTGTTATGCATTTACAAGCATATAGACAAAACTAAACTTTGGACCTGAGACATCAAACTACAGACAAGCTGATGTCAACTTCCTTAGTGGGATATGCATGTAGAGAACTATGCTGAAAATCGGCTTTAATTGTGCTTAAAACTTTTGCAGGCAGATTCTACCCAGTATTAATGCATATGCAGACATAAGTTTATTTATTAAGCAAAGACGAACATTTTTTATGTAAACTGTCCTAAGTGCAGGTCTGGATATACCTCAGTTACACGAAGCATATTACAACGTTATAGCTGAAAAATATGGAAATAAATAGAAAATTTGAAGATTTCTCAAAAACGTTACGTGATGGGACAATTTCAAGGTGATTTTCGTGATCAGCAGCAGAAACTGCATAAGAAACAACTGATAGTGTTCAGGAAGCAAAATCACTGTTGTCCAGTGACACAGATATATAACATACACACACACACACATATATATGTGTGTGTGTATATATATGTAAATATAGTTGTGCATATATATATATATATGCATAACTATATATATATATTCCCTTACACTAGTCTGAAAGACAGCTGTAGGTGTGAAGTGTATGTGACATCACATTATCATTGCAGGTTGAAAATTTTCCTCTCTATTTTGCATATACTCGTACCATCTTCAAGCGCCTGACCTTAATCATGACCTTACCAGAATCAAAAGCGTGCGTGAGTGAATGTGAAACAGATGAAGAATAATAATAATTAATAAAAGCATTATTAACCTTAGCAATGTACAATAGATGAAGCGGAGTCATTGGTGATCTCAATGGTTTGTGGTTATATGTCTACGGCTGATTAATGAAACTGAAAGTGAAACGTCACTGAATCAAACGAATCTATATAACGTTTAGAAAACATGTTACCTAACTTCTCTACTCCACTTATAGGCCTGCTCACAGCTACATATATATATATATATATATATATATATATATATATATATATATAATAAAACATATATGCACACATAATCTACCAATTAAATCAGAGTGCACATATGTATTTAGCAGATGAAATAGAAAGTATACTTAAAACCATCATGGTTAGTCAAAAGTAATTTACCGATGATGCAATGCAAAGCAATGTGCCTGAATACTTAAAACAGCTAATGGCAGGCGGATAGAGAGAGGGAAAGATTAGGATGTCGAAAGAATGACAGGGAATTGAGATGGATTTCCCACCCTTTCCCGAAATGCACTTAGGCGACCATAACCAAAGCAGGTTTTTTTAAAAACAGGACAGAGCTAAGCACAGACGACATCTGCTAAATTAATCTGACTCATGTCGAAATTTAATCCCGTAATGTAAGCTCGTGATGTGAACCGTCCACGACAAAATATGTAATTAGCCTCACATAATAATAACTATCATAACCATAACCACCACCACCACCACCACCAATCATCATCATCATCATCATCAATCACTTCTGTGCCCGGACATTTTTGTGACCTTGCACGTGCTAAATTTGTTTCATAATAAAAATGTTTCTAGATAATTGAAGGCTAGTGATTTTTATTATATGCTACATCCACATACATTCACATAGATAATAAAAATAAAAACATCGAAATGACTGTGTGCATTCATTTAGGCCTAATTGTGGGTTCTTGAACGCGTATGCGCGTGTCTAATAGTCTACGTGTACATTGCTGACGAATTCTTGATAATTGTATGCATGCTGATTAATACGACTTTTAGCCTGTAGTACTTCCTTGTAATTAAACACCACGAAAAGGATCTACTACAATCTCATGGCACATCACGTGCAGCAGGCACATGCTAAAACCTTTGACCAATGACGACAGCTTTCGACCTATGCATATTCATGAGTCGGAGGTACAGCCTAGAGCTAAGCTGAGCAATTTACGTCAAAGGTCCGTGTGAATAATTCATATATTAATAAATAATATTGTAAGTGATAGCCAGCATTCATCGTTATGTTTTGCTAAAAAGGACATTTCACTTATGTGAGTTTCGGTTATAAACTTTTTGACTTTCACTACTCCACGTTCTGACTTTCTCACAAGAACTTTAGGGCTTCATTACTAGAATGCTTTACACTTATTAACATTTGTTTTTAATTGCATTTCGTGTAAATTACTATACTTTATTATTACTATACTTTATTATTACTTCTATGTGCTATATTGCATAATTGTCAATGTCCCATTGTGCGTTTGCAAATGGAGTAATATTTAAAGGCGATGCTTACTTAATTACTTACTCACTTTTATATGTGCAGTTGTGATCAAAGATGTTAAAATCTTTGGTTGTGATCACTACATGCGAGATTTCTGCGTAAATTTCGCGTGATTCATGGTATAATGAATATTCATAAGTTCAGTAATTATTCATATTTTGTTTCGTGGTGAACGCTTTCACTCACGTGACTTTCGATCAATCAATTCGTTTATTTAAGTAATTAATCTGACACAGACGCAACTTAAACTTTTTCACGTGCTAAATTGCAAATCATTTATTACTAACTACCACTTCACGTTCTTCCGCTCGAGCAAAAACTTGATAAGTTACAATAAAAATTCCCCGAACAAATCTGTAACTCGATTCAAAAATAGTTTTGTCACGTGACCCGGTCAAGGTCGTTCTTGCCATCGCGCGCGTGCAGACCACTGAGGCCAAAATAATATAAGAATATTATTATGGCGGCCAAGAATGGGTCGACCGACGTTTACCTAGATTTCTATAGCGACAGCATACACGGCCTCGACCCAGTTTACTGCTTCTCAATGACTCGTGCAATCGAAGTTAGGTCGGTTGTAGCTCGACGCGTACCGTACTAAGCCTCGAAGGTCACCATCAGCTGCCTGGACTTTACAGGTGGGATTGTTAACTCCACAACTGCTTGCACTTTGGCAGTGCCAGTCCCAAGCCTGGATAGAGGAGGGCGACGCTAACAGAAAATACTACTATACTACAGGTGCAGTGGCGTAACTACGGGGGGGCAGCCGCCCCCCCAAATGAAAGGGCTGCCCCCCCAATCCCTGCGTTTGTTTTACTTTTTACTCTTACGAGTGATAAAGAATTAAACAATGTTATATAATTTCTGACTTATTTTATTTTTTATACAACTTCCTGTACAACTTCTTATAGGGTGGGTGATGGGAAAGTGGGACAGGCCACTATATATAGTGCACTGTGGGACAGACAAGCTAGTGAGGCTTGCTTGCGTATTATGTCCAATACTGTAATACATCCAAAATCTAAAAATACATAGTCTATGGCAATATACCGATGCCGATGCACGCTTTAATTGCCATTGGTAGCCACCCCATCATTTTAAGCTGCCACCCCACTGCCCCCCCATGAAAAAATAACTGGCTACGCCACTGTACAGGTGGGCATAATTATGGTCCAGCGTTTAGAAATAGCGCCTCTGCCAGTCCGTGCCAATCATTGCCAGTCTAAAGGTCACCTCGAGAAAGAGGGAGGGCGACAGCACTGGCGTACTAAGGTAGTTAGTGTGCTGGTCTTTCAACCAAGAGGTACAAGGTTCAACTCCCTGTACTCATTATGCTCCACATTCTGCACCCATAACGAACTCGTTTTATTCCTAACACTTTTGGTAGGAACATCGGGCATGCAGAGAGAACCAATCGTATTCCTTATAGGACAATAATAATAATAATAATAATAACATAGGCTAAGAAAAAGAAAAAAGGCTGCTAAAACCTTTGCACCCAGGGGTGGATCCAGGGGGCCAATCCGGCCATGCCCTCCCGTTCCAAAAGTGCAAAGTGCCCCCCATTTGGTAAAGGTCACCGAAAATTTTGCCCCCCTTTTAAAAATTTCTCTATCCGTCCCTGTTTGCACCCAATACTGCCTCTCAAGGTTGGCTTATATGGATCGTAATTATCTACCACATTGAGCCTTTACCCAGCAAACCCTTTGAAGGGGTGGGGTCTCGAGATTTTGAACAGACTAATTCTAGCTCTATAAAGATTCTTTGCTTTTGGTTCCATTTATGGATTCCAAAACTTCAGTAATTATATTTTCATCAGACAAGCATACTGTTGAGCACCTGATTCCATGCACGAACTGCTATAGGACTACATTATATTTATGGGTTGCAATTTTGTCCAACCATAGCTGACTTCAATTACCGAAATCTACCTTACTTACCACCATTGTCATACCTTAAGGTTATTTTACATCAGTGTCACCATACTATCACTTACCTGGTTTGAATAAATCATCGTACCATATCCTGTTTTACTTACAGTTTCTACCTAGATTGAATACCTCATCGTACCCTACCATGTTTTACTTACGCTTACATTACATTTACATTACCCAAAGCTCGAGGGTACGCGTACCCTAAAATAGAATACGTTAAAATACGTACGTACCTTTCAAAAAATAGAATACGCGTATGATACGTAGGCCTACATGTACCATACACGAAAAATTTATTTATGCATGGTTTACTCAGCGACCCATAGCCAACGTATAATCTGACGTCAACTGTAGGCCTATGCGTCATTGAAACCGGTACTTCCGGTAGCGCAGCAGTAAATTTAATTCGATAAATTCTTTGGTTATAATTAATTTAATGCAAATTGTACTGTCTTTTTGATGAGAGCTAAGTACACGTCGCTGGTTTGCAAATTGGTGTAGCCTAACTCGAAAGTTGCAGTAGGCTATACCTATGTAGACTACGCATCAGTCAGCGATTCAGCGATGCCCAGAGAACCTGGGAAGGAATGGACGCACGCGAAAGTTTTGAAAAATGCGAAAAACAATTATTTGATTGAATGCAATTTTTTCGACAAGCAGTTCTAGGTTGGATGAGGCAATCGCACAAGAACACATCTTTGAAGTGCTGCAGCAGAACTGAGACGACTGACTGACATTAGTGCATTAAGTGCAATGTATGCTGGATAAACATAGACCTACAATATAGCATTGCAGCAATTTACTACGCCGTATACTGGGTGGTGAGTGTTTGCTTAAATTAAATTGAACATTCTTATAATGAGCAATGACGTGGTTAACGTATTTTATTTATTGTTTACGTACCCTAAAATAGGGTACGTTAAAATACGTACGTACCTTTCAAAAAATAGAATACGTACGGTACGTACCCTCGAGCTTTGACATTACCCTATCAAAACTCTTGACCTTCCCTGACCTCCACATTTTCCACAAGAGTCAGACAGCATGAGTCTTACCTCGAGTCGGTCTTTGTCCATCTCGACGTTCCGTCTCAGCTTCCTCTCCGTCTCCAGCTGCTGCTTGAGGTCGCCCACCTGCCTCTGCAACTCCGAGATGACGACCTTGCTGCTGCTGCTGCTGCTCACCACCTCATCCGTTGATGCGAACCCAATACCCTCATCCGACGACGATGATTCCGTATCCCTCCATCGCTTCCGAGATGGGAAGGATGTCGGGGAGAGGCGCGATGATGAGGAGAGGATGCTGTTGGCGCTGCTGCTGCTGTTGCTATGACACCGTCGACCTGGTTCGGCGCCTGTGAGCAGCACCTGCTCCAAGTGGCGCTTGTCGGCGATCAGCTGCTGCTTGTCTCGCTGGAGAGCGTGAATGAACTCAGCTGCGTATTTGAGAATAGCAGCCTGCAGTACGACAACAATTCTTATCGTTACTATTGCTATTACAATAATTATTATCATTATTGTTTTACCTCGTGGAATGCATGATCGCTCAGGGACTTGGATTATTAACTTGTTATTATAATCAATTGTCATTTATATTAATTATTATTATTATCATTATTATTTTTTTCCAAAATTTATTATTTTCCTCATGCTAAAAACAACTAAAAAACCGAAGTGTGTTCAAGTTTACAGTGTTATTATTATTGTTATTATCATTACTAAAAAAATTTAACGCATCTATAACCAAAATGTGAATATAGGGCGAGGAAGTCAGCTGCCAGAAGAAGAGGCGTACTCAATACGACTGAAAATCGACAGTACTGAGCAATTTTTGCCGTCGATATATTTATCAATATCATTTGTGGATATATTTTATTTATATGTAATTTTTGTATGTGACACTGCCGTTAAGTGAACCTGTAGGCGAGAAGGGGCTGGACAAGACTGGCATCTAAACACAACATTAAGGACTCAAGTTACTAATATATAATCGAGTAAGGCATTGCTCGCTGCTCAGGTCTCTCTGTATACAGCCTACTCTACACGATGACCGCCACAGTGAAGGCAAGTGGCTCTAATCAACCGGTTACCGTGCTGCAGCATCACAATGGGATGGACCCATCACGAGTTCAAGAAATTGACTGATGAACTATAATTAATTATCATTGACTGCACGAGTTAGTGACTGAAGGAATTGGTTGGGGGGGAAGACTATGTGCATAATGAATGATGATGGATGAAAGAATAATCGCAATTGGACCAGGATTTCAATGATAAAAGAATGGTTGAAGGAATGATTAATTTCCAACACCAATTTGTCATCAATTGCGGCAATTGTTAGTGAAAGACCGAATGTAATAATTGGTAATTAAATGATTAAATTATATATATTATATATTTCTTTATTGGATCAATCAGTAGGTAAATGAGTAGTCATTAAATTACTGTTTACCCATGGGTGCCAGAGGTCTATAATTGACAAATGATATAATCAATAATTACTGAAAAATTAATAATAAATAACTAAATAATAACTACTAATTATTAAATTATGGTAGTTAGAAATAAGTTAATGACAGAAAAATTCATCAATGAATGATAAACAAATACAAATAACAAACGATCAATAATTAATTAATTAATTTAATTAATTCATAATTTATTAGTAAGACAAAAACATTTGGCAAATAGGACCAAAGTATGTATGTATGTATGATCACTTGCTATAGCGCTCCTTGAAGATATATCTACTCAGAGGCGCTCCCGACTAAGCGCGGACACTGCATCGGAGTTTCACGCCAAAGCACATGAGCAATTGCGACTGATGGACTTCCTCAGGGTCCCTACACGTCGGCTTCAGGTGGATTCGAACCCGCAACCGTGCAGCTCCTCAGCACTGAACTTACCTCTGCACCACTAAAGTAGTTATTAGAGTAGAATTTACGGTCATGGATGAACGAGCAATTCATTGAACCAGAAACGAGGACAGACCTTGCTGAGTTTTTCGCCCATCTTCGGGCAGACGATACTACGAAGCGACTGGAAGCCAGCGTTGATGCTCTGCATTCTCTTGCGCTCATTGCTGTTCGCAATCTCTCGCCGATTTCTACGATCCGAGTCATAGTGTCCGCGATGCCTGGACAGAGGAAAAAACACACCCATTTAATACAGATAAAAACGCACCCATGATAACGTATATAATTTGCGCATATTATGTATAAGTGTATAATAGGTAGATATAGTACTTACTACTTTCACTCACACACACACACACACACACACACACCACAACCTCTGACTTTATATATTGTTATTTGGCAACCTCAAGACAAATCAATGAAGAAATTGTATAAACAGAATGAATGAATATAATTACCAGATAAAGGCGAATTTATATATATATATATATATATATATATATATATGCATACATATATACGAACATATTATACCATGCCCATACCAATACTTTCATATAATATTCTTAGCTATATACATAGACACATATACTTGAGCAATAGAGACAGACATGCAGTCAGACAGAGGTAGATAGAGACACAGATACACACAGAGACATCGAAAATGCAGCGAGCATTTCCAGGAAGTGACGCCGCTCCCTTCTCATTGGCTTGCCAATCCAAAACATGAATATTCATAAGATGTCGTTTATGAATATTCATGCACAACAACAACAACACGACCGAAAGCGATGGCAGTATTATACCGGGACAGTGCAAGTGCAAGCGGGGCAATATGGCTAGACGTCAAAAACAGGAGACACGCGGGAAAGCCGTAAATCCTGTGGTTAGAAAGAAAATGAAATTACCTGCGCTGTAATTAACAATTTTACACCAGCGCAGTTCCATCTAATCAACAATCCTAATGAAGATTAAAGGAGACATTCGCTCTCAAACACGTGACAGAAATAATTAGAAAATGCTATGTTACTTGTGTCCAATGAACAATGTGTGAATGCTCAAAAACACACCAGACGCTCAGTCTATTAAGACGGAGGAGCGGCATGTACAGTTCACCTTGAGAAGCGTCTATATAGTAGATTGCTGTGGTATTTTGAAGGTGCACACAGAGATATGAATGGGCAGACGAGCAGTAGGATTGACAGGACGTGGAGAGTGAGCAAGAATGACTACAAGCAAGATAGGCAAAGTCAACTAGGCCGATAGATCATGGATGAGAGCTCTACCTATACTAACGACGCAGACAGATAGAGAAAGCAGGAGGCAGACAGACAGACAGACAGAGAGAGGTACCTACAAAAACAGAAAGGTAGACAAAGATACAGCTACAAGAAGATACATAATGAATTAGATGAAGAAAGAGACCTACAGACAATCAGACACATTTGAGGAGGATGTGATATTTCTATTTATTTATTTTGAAATTTAATGACAAGGACACAGACACGCATAATTACAGAAGGCCATAAATGAATATTAATATAATGTATAATGTATGAATATTAAAATAAATCATGAATGATAATATCATTTCTGAATATTAATATATCATGACATTATTACATTTGAGCGCCTCTGAATAGTTTTTCTTGAAGAAGCGCTATATAAATGTCCGAATGAATGAATGAATATTAATGTCATCATAAATGCCAATTTTGAATTGTATTGACCACAAGCAAGGCGCGCACATCAGAGATAATACGGTAACTAATCACTGATGAAATCAGCGTCTCTATATCAACCACGCAATCATCGTCCCAATCGTATTGAATATTTAAATTTTCTTTGAAAAAGAAGAGACTTGTTCACTGCAAGAGGCATCTCGAGAAGTGACGTCACAACAGTATTAAACTGCTGCCCTTTGAAGGAAAACCACGCTGAATCTGCCTACCCGTCTGCATATTGCAATAGTTTGACATACGAATGCCGCCTACTCCACAATACCATCATTATTCAATATATATATATAATATATATATATATGCAAAACGCATATAATCCCATTCACACATATATATGTATATATATATATAGGGATATGAATGTGCATATATTTAATATTATACACAGTTATATACAGGTCATTTGCAACCAGCACATACGAAAATTACTATAAATATGAGGATACAACAGCCGATTCTTCACGTTTTGTGAATGTATATATATATTTAATATATATGTAAACATATATAAGTAAACATATATGAGACCTTGTTCTAATCCTACAATGCAAACACCACTCATATGAAAACATACATAGATATTCAGTTATGACAAAATGAACACCACCTGATATATAGTTCTAAATGTCATCCAGATAGGCACACACACACACACACCATCAATAGATATATATATATATACATACACATATAAATATATACATGCATATATATCGCAATGTGCATATATATATATATTATTTGCTGCAATGTATGTCTGTGTACATAGTGGCTAAGGAGCCAGGACGACGGCTCCTCTTATTCAAGCAAATATTTGCTGCACAGAACACAAAGAAAGGAGAGCCACTGTTTACTCATTCACCATGACAGTTATTGCAAAGGAATTTACCCAGTGGAATATCATGTGCATATGTATATATTATATGCTTACATACACACAATCAAAATAATATACATCTGTAACATATTACATAGAGCGATTGATATCTTGCAACAGGCGTTTTATCAAATCCTTATTATATATATATATATATAAACATATATAAACATTATATATATATATATATAACATCAGGTTCTTATTGTATATATTACCCAGTCGAATATGTTTATACATAGACTATACGCATTCCCCGCACACACAATCAAAATAATATACATGTGTAACATATTACACATAGAGGTCCTTATTATATATTATAATATATATACAGTTATACACGTACATTGTATATATACAATACAATAATATATTATATATATATATATATATATATATATATATACCATGAAGATATAAAACTGTACATAAATAATTTTTATATACATATATAAATAGCCTACATCTACGAGTTTAACATGCCTCTGTAGGAGCAGGGTGGGGGCCTTTACTGCAAAAGGGGCTAGACTATGGTCTCCCCATATATTTACATTATACAGAGGTCAGTGGCTAGACATTTTGTACTCATCAGGTAGAGTCATCAGTGTGTGTGTGTACTAGAGTCCTCCTTGGATCATGTATTACTTGTACAGCATCTGAAATGAGATATTGCTGAAAGGGTGACAACTGGGGGTGGGTGAGTGAAGGGGGTCTGCACGGTGGTCCACAAACCTAAGATCTGAACGACCTTTACCTGCCTTTGACCCTATCCGCGATCACCCGGATCTGACGAACGGCAGACGCATGTGTGTGTGACTCGGCATTTCGTTACTGCATGAAACTGGGGCAGAATGACGTCAGAGGTTGAGAACTGGTTACTCTTGCGATAGATCATTCATGACCCGCTCAAATCGGCGACCGGTCTACATGTATAAGATCCGGATTCGAATTGAACACGTGTCGCTTTTGGCATTTGGTTGGTTCACTTCAGTTTGTCTACGGGTGCGTCCGTGTCGGTCTATCTGTGTGTCTGTCTGTTTGTGTGTCTGTCTAACTATCTATCATATATCTATCTATTATGTACCTAACTATCATGTATCTATATGTCTGTCTGTCTGTGTACCTATCCATTGTGTGTGTGTGTGGTGAAAAGAGATTCGTTGGTTCCGTATGTTCCTGTACAATACAGAAAACTATGGCATAGCCATGGGTGATTCTGTGCTTCTTAATTGTATGCACGAATCGATCTTTATGTAACTGCTGATGAGGCCCATTTCCTAACTTCACGAACATGTAACCTAGCTGATAAAATGAAGAGTTACCAGCTCTCACCATAGCTGACACAAGACATTTGCAATCAAGACATGGATATATAGATAGGCTGTCATACAAGTGACCATTGCATGGGGCGATTTATGCCCCAGAAAAATTCTCGGCAGAGCAAAATTTCCGGAAGGGCAACGATTATGGCAAAGACTTTTCTGGCCATGACATCTGTCCTGGCTTGCCCCTTCTGTAGCGCCGCCCCTCGAGCCGAGCCGCAACTCATCACAAGTGGGAGATTTCTTGTGTGTTACAGCAGCTGTTCTGGGTTAATTTGCGCTTTTCCCCGGTTATTAGTGACCCTTCTCTTAAAATAGCCGAAACTCCATCAACCTCACTTCCGTTCCGGGGAATCCACGGAAGTTCCGGGCATTGCTGCAATAAACCCCGTCGCAATCCGTCCATTGACCCGTTTGAACTACGGCAGTAATTAGAGACGAGTTTATCACGCGTTCCAGTACCAGCGAACACCTCGTCCGACGCTCTGGCAGTTTGCCAGGAAAATCCAAGCGCAGTCTAGACGATAGCGGCGTACGGTGCAGCGCGGCTCAGGCGACCTAATTGTAGGCTGCGATGATTGGCCACGCCCACTCCTCCGCCCCGCCCGCCCACGTTCGATGACGTACGCATAAATGCATTAAACGGGTGCCTATGAAAGCCATCCGCCGTGGAATTTTAGCCCTCAGGCTGCCGCTTGGTTAGATTGCGTCCAACGTTCTAGATAATTCTACCATAGAATGGCTACTCTAGAGCCATGGGGCTTCCGCTTTGCGCCGTCATTGGAGGTCATGACCTCCGGTAGTGCAGGAATCGCTTGCAGGCTCGATGACCGAGAAATTATCTGCCGGAGTGTTGTCTAGAACAGTGGACTGGTTGTCCGTTCCAGGTCATTCAGGCTGACAATCGCATGTCAGGTCTGAAGGACAAGTCATCCATACGCTATGGATTAAAGATGGCGGTAATTCAAAGATAAAATGAACACAGCCAAAATGAATATATTTCTTCCACAAACCAATGATGTCCTCTGCAAATCAATCATTATTTGAAAATGCTCCTCTATTACCTCCCATTAAAAATGCTACCTACTCACTCCGTCCTCGTTCTCATAACCGTGAGATTCCTCATGCAGACACACTAACCAGATGTAGCTTTATAACTCGGATGCTATTCAAGTGACATTATATTTTTTTCCTGTCTAGCCTAAGTTCTCTCCTGTATAGTTCACAGCATGTCTATTATGCAGTTGTATAATATGTTTATTGAATTGCATATTTCTATTTGTCTTGATTGTAAATGCATTAATTATTCAGTTCTTGTCCATTGTTCCCGCAGTGCGTTTGCAGGCGGTTCAATAAAGTATATACTTACTTACTTACATTTCTCATTTCAGAATTGTTCTTTTAAAAATGAACAATTGCTGTTCCTCAAGCCATGCTCTAGACAAAATGTCCGCTGATATAGGTTTTGAATCCCGGACAGCTTGTTTGACATTCTTGCATGCTAACCACTCGACTATGCAGACTCCATAGAAGCGTAGAGCAGCTCTTAATCCTAACAAGCAGCCGTACTTATCAATTCTTCATTTTGTATGAATAACTGAAGTAGGTCTAGCCTACTCAATTAAATCTCCGCAGCTGCTTATTGGAATTTATTGATGAATGACTGTTCGCGCAATTTAATAGTAGGCCTACATCAATGAGCACTTAGGATTAAAGAACACCAGGTCATGTATGCGAGAGAGTGACTCAGATACGGACAAATAGACAGACAGATAGACAGGCAGACAGACAGACAGCTAGTCAGACAGACAAGGCAGACAGACACAGGCAGACATTCTTCAGATGAGCTTCGGGCATAGGCTGCATTGACGCATTCATGACTCACGCATTCAAGCAGACAAATCAAGTTTCGCATTACAAATATAAACAGTGACTCCCAGCCTCCCTCCACCAGATATGCTTTGCCCCCATCTGACCCCCCCCGATTAAAAACAGAAGCGGACGTGACCGAGAGCGACCCACGTGATCGCCTGGATGACCCTCGACTCAACAAAGGGTCAAAAATGACCTCATCATCAGCTGGTGTAATTAATTAGTTGATTCAACTTTCAATCTCTTCGTCGCAAATGTGCGCAGCCCCCCCCCATCCCCGTTCGAACATAGCCACACTACATTCCAGCTGAATTACTCGATCGATTGATTGTGCAATCGAATTGAGACAATTCCTTTTCAAAGACAATCCATTACACAAGTACTCGAACCAAATTTAGCCGATCAGCTGCGTCTACTATACTGGAACAGACCAATAAAATATCGTTCCGTCTGTGTGTGCCTGTCTGTCTGCGTGTGCCTGTCTGTCTGCGTGTGCCTGTCTGTCTGCGTGTGCCCTTCTGTCTGCCTGCATGGAGTGTTAATGTATGTGAGCACAATATAATATTCATACATGCATGGTTTTTAAATATATGCATACATCATTTGTGCATAATAAGTACGAGTGGGTGCATGTTTCATTTATATTATAATAAAAGATAATGATTTACAATAATGATCGGACGATTTATATAGCGTCGTAGTACAACAGCAGAGGTCAAAATAATAAAAGCACTGATCGGAGTAAACGCTAGATGTCGCTAGCGACGCGGAAATCCGGAAGAAGAATGCCGACCTTCGAGCCACCAGCAACTTAATCATCTCTTCTGCATCCCACTCAAGACTTCGAACCCGGCTCCACAACGCCCACCATGAGTCGCCTCTGCTTGACTCATAACCACAAGAATCCAGCGACAACGCCCAATGATATTGCGAATCTTCTTCTGCCACGGTTTATTATACCATGCGTATCTCGAAGCAACAGCGAACGACCTTGGCTTCACTCTTCGGTCCATTTTTTATCCTCCATGCAACTCACAAGCGCCGCCACGCGGTCAGTTAGCAGCCACCAACATCGGTTCAAGCATTAAAGGATTTCTTGTGACGCCGCGTGTTCATTAACTGAACGAGGAACAAGGTATACGGTGAACGTTGGGCCGATGACTTACAAGCGTAAACCGTAATCGTCATTATGAATTTATATAGCGCCACTTAAAGGAACTCCTCCAATGCGCTCCCGATTTGACAACACTTTACCAGAATGAGAGAATAGTTTTCAAACGATTTCGGAAAAGGAGCACCAAAAGACCAACGAGTTCATTATGTTGTTAGTTAGGTCCCTAAACGTTTGCTATCTAATTCCCATTTTACCAATATGTTTGACACTAAATCAATCAGGAATTTGAGACTCAAAAGAACGCCATAAAAGTCATGGAATTCTCAAAACTACAGTTCAGACAGACAACTGAAACAACGGTACCCAGTAAATAACTAGGCTAATAGAAACACGAAAAATCTCCCAAAGACAAGGCCTGCCGGAAAGTGCCAAACTATTAATAAAAAACAAGGTTAACGATTTATGCAAAAGCAAAGATCTGTGTGCGGGGGGGGCGAAAGGAAGCCAAGTAGCAAGACCATCGATCGCTCCCACGCGTCTGACAACGTGCAACCGCGTCTGACAACGTGCAACCGTCTGATTCGTCGACGCGACGGCGCCACGACGGGTTCAAACGAGCGTCTCTCCTCCGATCGATCTCCAAGCACGCCTGCCAGACGAACGAAAGGCGGCACCCGAACAGAAACGAATAGTCACGAGTAATCTTCACCCACCTCTTGCCGTCCGTCAATTCCCGCTCGCCGGAAGTAGGAAAACCGTCCAGCGAGGTGCCAACGTGATCATCGCATAAATTGTCATCGTCCTCTTCGTCTTCGAAAGATCGAGAAGAACTGAAAACCGGAGCGAATCCGTCCATTTTGTCCCGCTGGCTGACTTACTGACTGACTGGCGCTCAGCTGTACGTTCGATCACACAGCGCGCGTACGCTTACAACTGTCAGAATGGCCGTGTAACGATCGACGCCGGAGTAAGGCGGCCCGCCAGCCAGCGAGATAGACAGCATTCAGCCAAGATCTGCCCGCTGGGCTGAGTGGGTTCTTGCCAACGACGCCCCACCTCCCCTCCTACTCCTCCTCCCTCTCCTTCCCAGCCCGCCAATTCTGACGGTTTGGATTTTATTGCATCAATTGACGGACAAGCCAGCTGAGGATATACGCTGGTAACGCCCTCCCTCTTTCAGCCCAACTAGGCTAGTAGCGTGGTTTTAAAATCAGCTGGCCCACTGCTGCTGCGCGGCAGTGAGCCAGCGTAAGGCTGCGTGCCGGCTGCGTGCCGGCTAGCCAGCTGCTTGCGTTGGGCAGGTAGCTATCGGGGCTTGGCCGCGACTAGCAGGATGCGGAGTGGACTCGATGACCGGACCTCGGGCTGCCCGGCTCAGGCTGGCCGACAGCTGAGCTTCAGCTGGGCTACGGCTGAGCCTCAGCTGTGTTTGCTTAGAGCTGCGGGAACAAAGTCGGATTGCACGTACGATAGATATTTTGGCGGGAAGCGACCATCATGGACGCGAAGATTTCATTCATGGAAGTATTAGCGGGCAAAGTCTGATCATCTTATGATTCTTATCAGTACTTGTCGCCTGTAGCGATATGATAAAATGATAGCCTTTTTTTAATAGCAGTGGGCTCGAGAGTGGCCCATCCCAGCCTAATGACTAGAAGTCGAAATTCAAGTTTTTACCTAGAGGGGTGGGGGATTGTAAGAAAGGCGCGTGGTCGAAAGAATGAATACGGGCCCACGGGGCAAAAATGTGGCTGTGTGAAGAATTGCCGTACACAAAGAAATTTGGCGCGCTTACTTTCGCCGAAGGAAATTAATGTTGGTGCACTGGCACTGGCGCGGTGTGTGTATGGGGGGACACGTGCAAGTGATGGGTGGGGGTGCTTAGAATGCTTTTAAGAGTCAACAGGATTCTAAGAACTCAGAGCGAGCGGTCGAGTAATGTAGGCTACTACGATAATGTGATTACTGTCGCTCGTTAGGTATTGTCTTAATTTCTAGTGCTGCCTTAATCCGCATCTGCCTGCCTGCCGCCTGCCTGCCTGTCTGTCTGCCTGCCTGCACAGTTAATTAAATCAGCATTGAAGCGGATTTGAGGTTTTACATACTGTCAATAGCATTATTAACTCATTAGGTTAATTACGGGCGTAATATACTGGTATTCTGAAGTCTACTAGGCCTATAGGCTATTAGAAAAATATTAACCATACTAGAATATCACATCTGAAAATACGTGGTCAGAACTTGATTTAGACCTAATGCGTTTTTTATTTAAGAAGCCATGATGGTGAGACCACTGTGACAGTCTACAGCACAGAAATATTAGATTATGCGTCGCGTAAACACTATCGCTCTCTAGCGAAGATAGAGAGAGAAGTAAAGTCAATTGATGTGCTTAGACTCTTACGTTCGTTTGAGTGGTACTTTATGATGAGTACATACATCGATGGCTCGTTGGTCTAGGGGTATGATTCTCGCTTAGGGTGCGAGAGGTCCCGGGTTCAAATCCCGGACGAGCCCTACGTTTTAGTGCTCAATAATTTTCATGAATTTTAGTAACTACTGTCCAGGGAGGGGAGGGTTACGCGATTTTTGTGCGACGCGGTAAGGGGTATCGACAAAATGTATGTGCACATAATAGATGTCTAAGCAAATATTGTGTGAAGCTAAATAAATTCAGAGTACGGCAAACTAAAGGTTTTATAGATGATTTCAGCTAGTTAACTCTTGTGACAAGCGGGGTAGAGATTGTCAGGTGTATGTGCGCATGGAGCGCTCGACAAAATATACGAGGTGCAACAGGAAAATACGATTTTTTACTTTTGCATTTATATGGATGTTACTACTACAAATTCTTATTTGCTTGAATGCTTCCGTTTGATTTGTATAGGTGGTACCTACTACCTATTCAATGCGGTAGGCCAAATGCCAATCAAACTGTTGAGCCTTTTATCCAGACAAACAGCCTTGCCCCACCCCACCCTCACCCCCCATTTGTCGCTCACCGAATAACTTTTTCTGGCCCACGGAGTCTTGCCTATAAACCACACAATTTGGTTTTAAAATTCAATTTTGTCATGTTTCACTGTGTATGAAGCAAAAATCATATAACGAGTAAATTTTTTATAGTGTTTATGAGCTGCAATGCTATCTGACTGTGTGCGCCATCTTAACTGGTGTCACACCTCTTCCCTCTTGCGCCATGCTCCGCTCGGTTCCATAGTAAGTAAGTAAGTAAGTAAGTAAGTAAGTAAGTAAGTAAGTAAGTAAGTGAGTGAGTAAGTAAGTAAGTAAATAAGTAAGGAAGCAAGCAAGGAAGTGAGTGAGTGAGTGAATGAGTGAGTGAGTGAGTGAGTGAGGAAGGAAGGAAGGGACTTTTTTCTTTTTTTAAAGTCGCCAATGTAGATTGGTTTTAATGAAGTTCAGTGTGTAGACTGCGTATTTGGTCAAAATTCCTACAGTAAATGTAAGAAATGTTGCAGGAATATTATTGCTGATAGGCTAATGCACATTAGGCTAAATTGTGAAAAACCTTTGTGAGCTAGATCTTGAGAAAGAAGCCTAGAAAACTAGAGAAAAGCGAAAAACCTAGGTATAGGTGGGAAAAGCTACGAGTGGCATCCCTGGGAACGAGACCCTAGAATCTGAAAGACTCCATTCGAACGATGACTTCATTGAGAATATTGAGACACGTCACTTCCGGTTTTCCATCTGTCGTCTGCCATACGTCTCAGCGGCAACTTACACGAGCGCCACCTATAGACAAAAGCCACGTTTCGATCAATCAATTCGCACCAACCAGAAGACTCGTTATCAGCTAAATAAACATTTAAAACATCGTCTACTGATTACAAGCCTGCGTCGACTCCATGACCCACTCGCACAGCAGCTTTCTTAAACAGTCATTTGAGTTCATCGCTCTATATAAATCGCTCAATACTTTCTTGTCGCGTATAGAATAGCGCCGCACGTGCATTCGCCAAAACGAAGAGTTAATGAATTAAGGAAGCCTCACTGTATTACGTCATCATTACTGAGACCAGGAAACGTTAGCATTAAACGCTGTGCTTCGGACGTAGTTAAATCTTGGGTGAGTAACCTATATTCATGGTTTTTTCAATAAAGAACTGGGACGGTCTACTGAGGTTAGAAAGCTTCAATAGACTGCTTTACGCTGCCCTTACCTGGTGGGACCTTACAGTAACTTCTGGCTGACATAGACTTGAGAGGCTGCTCATTAAAACAAAACGAATGGGTCAGATGCTGCAGCAATTGCTGCGTGAGTTGGTTTGGCTGAGGACCGACTGCTGCATGCCGTGACCTGGAACGACTTGCACGTCCTTCGAGGTCTTTTCCCTCTTAAGAACAACCGTCCTCCAGGTCTCAGGACACGAAAGCAACATATGGAACTTTGTGTCAGCTTCAATGGTTCTTTGTTCTTTGCAAACGCATTGCTAAAGCATGACAGTCGATTCAATTCCAATTGGGCCCTACTGAATGCTCCCTTTACACTTAATGTTTTAAAGTTTAACTGATCCCATCTCCGTGTTCCAGGTTGCTGTTGGACTCTCTAAACTTAAAAACCAAATCCACCCGTCCGTCCATTCACATCCGCATCAATCAATCAATCAATCAATCAATCAATCAATCAATCAATCATCCATCCATTCATTCATAGATTCATCCTTCCGTCCTTCCACATTCATCCGTCCCTCTATCCATACAACCATCCATACAACCATCCATCCATCCATCCATCTATTATTTTCACCATTTTAGGCCTACTGGAAATACATAGCCTACTGATCCTCCAGAATCAGTGGCGGCGCTAGGGGATTAAGGGGGGTTAAGCCCCCCCAAGGGCCATCCGGTATTTTACATGTAAAAATAAATAAATAAATGAACGAATTAATGAATGAATAAGCCAATAAATAAACAAAATAAATAAAATAACATAATGTCAATTGTTTAGTATCGAAATGATTTTCGCTCGAAGCCTCTTCGCACCTGCGATCAGCCAATCAAGACGACACGGTGGTCGAGGTCAAACGAGACGAACCGTGTCGACGTGGATTCTGCTGCTGCAGTGCTGCTTCCTCTCATCTCTTGCTCTGCTCTCCATCGTTTTGCCAGCCGCTGAAGCCGACAGGGATGACGTCCTGTTCTGCGGAGGTATATGCATGGTCATAAAGCATGCAGTAGCAGATTTCGTCATTTTCTGTATGGGAATTGCTGAAGATTATGTCTGTAGGCCTAGGTCTGTAGCTTACAGGGATTCACTTAAAAGACAAGAATTCAAAAGTTGAGCATGTATATAGGATTATATGTGAGTAAAGTGTATTCATACAGTTAAGGTTTATGGGTTAGAACTTAACGTCAATAACTTCCACAATAAATCAGGGTGAGAATTGCCGGAGGGGTTTGGGGTCAACCCCTCAATCTTTCTTAGGACCCCATGGTAAAGTCGTCTTCGCACACTCCAAGTCTACATAAATCAACGTCTGACCCAGCCCCCAGTTGTTTTTCTACAATTCACATACTGTGATAAGTGAACAACAGTTAGAAGTAGATCACAGTGAGTATGCGTGTTATTGACATGTTATGCAGTCCAAACTATGACGCCATACTATAGCTAAGCCTCATATACAGCGACATTTCTTCGGCGTATTTCATTCAGTAGTCGCCAGTCATGTAGGCCGGTCTGTTTGTAACGTATAATGTGCGGCCCGTTGGTCTAGGGGTATGATTCTCGCTTTGGGTGCGAGAGGTCCCGGGTTCAAATCCCGGACGGGCCCTAAGCTTTTCTAAATTGTACTGACGTAATCCTAGGAGAAAATTCACATTTAACCTCTACGGCAGTGGTTCCCAACCCATGGCCGACGAGCCAAAAGTGGCACCCAGGCCTCCAAAAATGGCCCTCATCTCTCAAAGAAGTAATTTTTTTTAAACTTGACAATTTGGACAGAATATAACACACAATCATTTTCTATTACAAGTTATTTTATTTTGACGTCTATAAATAACATCAAACATTATAATTTGATTAAATTCTAACATTTTTATATGCTTTTAAATAATTAATTAAATTCTAGCCTTGTGACGCCCTAATGGCCTTCAATTAAGAAAAAGTGGTCATCGTGTCCTTCAACTTAGAAAAAGTGACCCGAAAGTTAAAAAGAGGTTGGGAACCACTGCTCTACGCATTATACGCTTCTATAGATTAAACGCCTATAGCTACATGTAGAACGGCATAATCCGCATATTATGATTGCTCACTGTGGACTTGTTACAGAAAATTTAATATCGTGCGTGCTAACTTGCAAAACTATGTTAACGTCAAGCTACTATAGCCACAGAAGCCGTAGCCGTACTTATACTTAATTGCTAAACAACTGACTACATGATGGCCTTGTCACTTATATCTCTCTTCATTAAATTTTATCCATCACTTTAAAGACATGTGTTTACGTGTGTGTATGCATATCATGCCGTATGCCCAAACATTTATGTAGCGCCCGTCAATGTTTGCTGGTGTTGCTTTGCGTGCAGCGTGCATTGCTTTGGTGGAAGAGCTGAACTGGTTGACTGGAATAACGAATCCGAAGCTGAGGATCCAGGTTGGAAGTTTCCATCTGGACGCCAAAGGAAACTCTGGAGCCAAGTCGGTCAGTAGCCAACGACGAATACAAATCAATCAATGAACCAATCAATCAATCAATCAATCAAGCAAGCAAGCAAGCAATCAAGCAATCAATCAATCAATCAATCAATCAAAACCAATCAATCACTCCCTCAATAGATCGATCGATCGGTCGGTCAGTCAATCAATTAATCAATCAATCAATCAACCAACCAATCAATAAATCAATCATTCAATCAATTAATCTGGTTATCTATATCGGTCAACCAGGCAGTCGTTTTCTCTGTCTGTCTGTCTGTCTGTCTGTCCAAACACTCAAATCCATCCTTTCTCAACCTTCAATTGGGCAATATATAATAAGCGTTGGTACACTGAGCAGCAGGATACGATGGACGCCTTGCATGGCTGCCATCAACCTAAACTATTCGACTTCTCTAATAACTTCTGATAATCCTTTCATTACTGATTTTATATACATACATATATATATATATATATATATTGCTTCATACAATGTATAAGTCATAACGATATATATATATAATTATATATATATATAATTATACATGTATAATATATATATCATGTAGTGGGTGTTGTCGATAGATTCCTCTGGCGACGTCGGAGACTCATCTGACTGAGATCTACGAGACAGTCTGTCGCTACATGCATTACTACGCGAAGGCGACAGCACCGAACGGACACACGAACTACATCCTCACGCAATCGAGAGATGGTCAGAAGATCTCGACGAAGGGAACGGAAGTCTCGGACGCCATCAGAAGGGAACTCAGATTCGCAGTCAGTCGAGATCTTTCGTCGATCAAATATTATAGGTGGCGCTAGTGTCGCTTCTGTTTGGGGCGCCATCGAAAGAGAAATTGTTTGTCGTGACGTCGCCGTCATGTCGTGACGTCGCCGTCATGCATGCATCGTCATCATTCATCATTATCATCGTTGTAGTCATCATTCATCATTATCATCTTCGTCGTCGTAATCGTCGTTGTCTTCGTCATCATCATTCCTCATAGTCATTGTCATCGTCATCATCGTCGTCGTCATCGATTGACTGATTGATTGACAACAACACTCAATCAAGGTACAGACAACTAATTGATTGACTGATTGATTATTGATTGATTGACTGACTGACCGACTGATTGATTGATTGATTGATTGATTGATTGATTGATTGATTGATTGATTGTAGTGTGATTGGGTTCTGGAGGAGTACGATGACTGGATGGTACCATATTACAAAGAGAAGGATGAGAGGATCGCAAAGAAATTATGCGTCGAACATTCAGGTGAAAGAATCAAGAATCATCATCCAATCAAATCAAATCAAATCATATTATCTTCAGAATAATTATATGAACTTTTCATTCTTATAACGCAGCTTTCGTAATCAAATCAATCAAATCTAAATTAATCGTTTAATCGTAATCTCCAAGTTTCTAACGCGCTACTGGAAGGGCTGAGCGCAGGGCACCAGCTTATTCACGAGCGCTTTCCTTCGAGCACCTCGGTCAACGCATGCGTATAATTATAGTGTAGACCAGTGCTGTCCAACGTGCGGCCCGCGGGCCGCATGCGGCCCGCGGGGCGATTTCAAGTGGCCCGCGGGAACTCACTGAATTTATGCACTTTTTGTAAAATGAAGTAGGCTAAATGACGAAGTCGCTGACCGACTTGACTTTTTTAATTGATAGTCTATTGTAGCGGTCGCCAGGGTTTGGACTACTAACAGAAAAGTCAATCTGACAACTAATTTCTTTGTTTTATCCCGGGAGTTAAGTTTCCATATTCTGTCAGGCGATTTGAACACTGTGGTTAGGCGACGAACTGAAAACGAATTGAGTGTACGGCAGGAATAAACGCTACCTTATGCTTTTTAGTGCTGACCATGGCCGCAGATAGGGGGTGTTTCGGGTGTTTGAACACCCCCGAAATGGAAAATGTGAAAAATAATGCAATGCATTTACGAGCACATGATGTAAAAACCATGAAATAAAACCATGAAAACACCCCCCCCCAAATTAAGGTAATCAGTTTTTAGGAAGGGAAATTGGTGAAATTTTTTAAGATTTTGGCCGGATGACTAAAAATGGTAATCAGTTTTTTAGGAAGGGAAATTGGTGACCCCACCCCCAATCAAATCCTGGCTACGGCCTTAGTGCTGACGCAGCATAAAGCATGCCAAACAAAAGAACGTGACTGTGAGCTATAGTTAAGCCTGCATTCTGCTATTCATTTTTATTTTTATTTTTTAGTTTCATTCATTTAGCATAATAATCATTCAATAAGAATTCCAATACAGCTAATAATTATCAATAAATTTTGGCTATTGCCTTTGAGTTTACTGTTTTGAGTTTACTGCGGCCCTCGGGCTAAAAAATATTGCTAATGCGGCCCGCGGTGACAAAAAGGTTAGACAGCACTGGTGTAGACAATGTGACAAGCACTTAGAACGTGGCGGCGCGCATTCGCAGGCGACCGACCGACAGGTGGTCGTAGGCCTTTACAAGCAATATCAATGCCAGATCATATAGGCCTATAGGCTCATTAGGCTATTTTACCTGAGGACGACGACGGTTGGTTGAATTCACACGGTCTGTTAACTCCCTCCCTCACCTCTGCGCTACGGACAGACCTGTTGGTCTATTAGGTGTGTGTGTGTGTGTGTGTGTGTGTGTGTGTGTGTGTGTGTGTGTGTGTGTGTGTGTGTGTGTGTGTGTGTGTGTGTGGGTGGGTGTGGGTGGGTGTGGGTGGGTGGGTGCGTGTTCGTATATGTAATTATGTGTGTGTGTGTGTGTGTGTGTGTGTGTGTGTGTGTGTGTGTGCGCGCGCGCGCATATGAGTGTGCGTGTGTATATGTGAGTTTGTGTGTGCGTGCGTGTGCGTGGGTGCGTGTGCGCGCGTGTCGGTTTATCAGTCTATCCTGCCCATCATTTTGCTGGAACAAGGTGATTGGCTGGAGTATGTACACGTCTTCTGAATAGGCTTGTTGCTAATTCTTTGGTTGACTTGTTGCAATCCAGCATCTGATGTTTTGCAGCTGACAGGCTATAGGCCTATCTGTATGCTAGTTCAACGTGTGGCCCGTTGGTCTAGGGGCATGATTCTCGCTTTGGGTGCGAGAGGTCCCGGGTTCAAATCCCGGACGGGCCCTACGTTTTCAACTTGCGATGTCGATTACCCTTGTATTGACCCAATACCTACCAGCTGCCGGTAGATCTGATTAATCCTGTTGATTTATATAGCGCCCTTTAAAGAAACTACTCAGAGGCGCTCCCAGCCGTGCTTCGGGTAATAGAAAAAAACTTGATTTATGAAGCAAAGTTTGACTGGTCAGATTTAATAAACGCGGCTTTGAAGTATGGAGGTCAGTCAGGTCAGGATGGACGGCACTACAACCGAGAAAGTTCGGCGTTGCCATGGCAATGGTGATTGGATGAATGAATGGCACATAGATTAGATTTTTTTATGTATGATAGATAAAAGTTATCTAATGACTTTGCTCATCGGTTCAAGTAGGCATGCAATAGCTCGCAATCGTTTAAAACAAGTTTGAAATCTGGCAAAGAGAATGGAGAATGGTGTCGGCGTTACCGTTGGTCGCTGCAGCAGGTCATTTGACGTATGCTAGCTACATGTATAATTTTATTCTTGACCTGCCTCGTGACTAGTACTGTCAAACAAGTCTATTGAATTTTAATTTCGTCTTTGCAGTTAATATCGTCCACCTATAGTATACCTACTGAATAACCATCTAATATGCAGCCTGCGAAAAATTATATAGCTCAGCGTTTCCCAAACTTTTTTAGCCTCGGAACCCTTCGCATCCTAATAGTTTATAGCGGAACCCCGATACCAACTAACCGCATTGAATCATGCAGAACGCATGGGAAGCAAAGTCTACTGATCTGATAATTATAAGCCGACATACCTAAATACACCAAATTATAGAAATTTAATTTTTCTTAAAATATCATGAAAGACTAAATTCCACAGTTTTAAAAACCACGATTTGTGGATCCTACTGAGAATGTGCCCTGTATAATTGAGGTTACAATATGAAGGTTCACTGGTATTCTGCTTCAATCGCGAATGAAACGTGTGGAGGAAGAGAGCGATTGGAGGGTGTGGAGGAAGAGAGTGATTGGAGGGTGTGGAGGAAGAGAGCGATTGGAGGGTGTGGAGGAAGAGAGCGAATGGATGGTGTGGAGGAAGAGAGCGATTGGAGGGTGTGGAGGAAGAGAGCGATTGGATGGTGTGGAGGAAGAGACCGATTGGAGGGTGTGGAAGAAGAGAGCGATTGGAGGGTGTGGAGGAAGAGAGCGATTGGAGGGTGTGGAGGAAGAAACCGATTGGAGGGTGTGGAGGAAGAGAGCGAATGGAGGGTGTGGAGGAAGAGAGCGAATGGACGGTGTGGAGGAAGAGAGCGAATGGAGGGTGTGGAGGAAGAGAGCGAATGGAGGGTGTGGAGGAAGAGGGCGATTGGAGGGTGTGGAGGAAGAGAGCGATTGGAGGGTGTGGAGGAAGAGAGGGAATGGAGGGTGTGGAGGAAGAGAGGGAATGGAGGGTGTGGAGGAAGAGAGCGAATGGAGGGTGTGGAGGAAGAGAGGGAATGGAGGGTGTGGAGGAAGAGAGCGAATGGAGGGTGTGGAGGAAGAGAGCGATTGGAGGGTGTGGAGGAAGAGAGGGAATGGAGGGTGTGGAGGAAGAGAGCGATTGGAGGGTGTGGAGGAAGAGAGGGAATGGAGGGTGTGGAGGAAGAGAGCGATTGGAGGGTGTGGAGGAAGAGACCGATTGGAGGGTGTGGAGGAAGAGAGCGAATGGAGGGTGTGGAGGAAGAGAGCGATTGGAGGGTGTGGAGGAAGAGAGCGATTGGAGGGTGTGGAGGAAGAGAGCGATTGGAGGGTGTGGAGGAAGAGAGCGATTGGAGGGTGTGGAGGAAGAGAGCGATTGGAGGGTGTGGAGGAAGAGAGCGATTGGAGGGTGTGGAGGAAGAGAGCGATTGGAGGGTGTGGAGGAAGAGAGCGATTGGAGGGTGTGGAGGAAGAGAGCGATTGGATGGTGTGGAGGAAGAGACCGATTGGAGGGTGTGGAAGAAGAGAGCGATTGGAGGGTGTGGAGGAAGAGAGCGATTGGAGGGTGTGGAGGAAGAAACCGATTGGAGGGTGTGGAGGAAGAGAGCGAATGGAGGGTGTGGAGGAAGAGAGCGAATGGACGGTGTGGAGGAAGAGAGCGAATGGAGGGTGTGGAGGAAGAGAGCGAATGGAGGGTGTGGAGGAAGAGGGCGATTGGAGGGTGTGGAGGAAGAGAGCGATTGGAGGGTGTGGAGGAAGAGAGCGATTGGAGGGTGTGGAGGAAGAGACCGATTGGAGGGTGTGGAGGAAGAGAGCGAATGGAGGGTGTGGAGGAAGAGAGCGATTGGAGGGTGTGGAGGAAGAGAGCGATTGGAGGGTGTGGAGGAAGAGAGCGATTGGAGGGTGTGGAGGAAGAGAGCGATTGGAGGGTGTGGAGGAAGAGAGCGATTGGAGGGTGTGGAGGAAGAGAGCGATTGGAGGGTGTGGAGGAAGAGAGCGATTGGAGGGTGTGGAGGAAGAGAGCGATTGGAGGGTGTGGAGGAAGAGAGGGAATGGAGGGTGTGGAGGAACAGAGCGATTGGAGGGTGTGGAGGAAGAGAGCGATTGGAGGGTGTGGAGGAAGAGAGCGATTGGAGGGTGTGGAGGAAGAGAGCGATTGGAGGGTGTGGAGGAAGAGAGGGAATGGAGGGTGTGGAGGAACAGAGCGATTGGAGGGTGTGGAGGAAGAGAGCGATTGGAGGGTGTGGATGAAGAGAGCGATTAACGTTAACGAACGAACGAATGGCGCTTTGTAGGGCCTATGTCAGAATCCTTGGGCCTATGTATACGGTCCCGGTATAAACACAAAGTTATTTGCCTAGCGGTATGAGAACTGTAGAAAAATGACTGGGGTAAGACTTTGATTTATGTGGACTTGGGATATGCAATGATGACTTTACTGTGGCGTCCTAAGAAATACTAGGGTGATTGACCCCGGCAATTCTCATCTGAGACCTAGTATAGTATCCTAACACATATATGGGGAACTAGGGGCGAGATGGATCTTATAGTATCCCCCACCTGACGAATATTATTCCTCTTTATTGTAGGTCTGTGCAAAGAGCACAACGTGTCTGACCATATGTGGGCTTACGCCAGCGCTGTCATGGAGGGCCAGAGGGAACAATGGAACCCGGACCCTACCCCTACTGAAGATTCCTTCGACGAAGATTTTGATGACGATGATGATGCCGACGACGATGACGATGAGGAAGAAGAAGTTTTTGCCGACGATGACGAACTAGACAAGGCTTGGAATTCTAAAAGGGCTCTTGAAATCACTCCTAGAAGCAAATCATGTAACAATTTGCTAACCGGTGTTTCTAGACTAATTTGACCCTGCTGAAAACGAAAATCGCTGTTAGCAAGCTGGATTTTTGGCCGTTCAATGGGAAAACAAGATGGCGGACAAAATGGCGGTCAGTTGCTTCAAATGGCTATAAGTAAAGTATTGTATGTGACAGGAACACGATTTTACACTCTAAATTAAGATTATAGGGTGCAAGGAATACAATGGAACCAAATACACATATGTAGCACTGCAAGAAAATCAAAATGGCGGACAAAATGGCGGCCAGAATCTTAAAATGGCTGTAAGTGAAGTTAAGTATGCAGTGGAATCATGATTTCAGGGTCTAAATCAACATTTTCGGGGTCAAGGAATGCAATGGAAGCAAGGTAACATATGTGGCATTGCACGGAAACCAAGATGGAGGACAAAATGGCGGACAAAATCTTAAAATGGCAATAAGTGAAGACATATATGCAACTAAATCTTGAATTCAGGGTCTAAATCAACACTTCCGAGGTCAAGGAATGCAATGGAAGCAAGGTAACTTATGTGGCATTGCACGGAAACCAAGATGGCGGACAAAATGGCGGACAAAAATCTTAAAATGGCCATAAGTGAAGACATATATGCAACTAAATCATGATTTCAGGGTCTAAATCAACATTTTCGAGGTCAAGGAATGCAATGGAAGCAAGGTAACATATATAGCACTGCCTGGAAACCAAAATGGCGAGCAAAATGGCGGCAAGAATTTCAAAATGGATGTTAATGAAGTCATGCATGCAATGGGAACTTGATTAAAAAAATTTGCGAGGTCTTTGCAAGATGGTATCTGAGACCTCTGCAGTTGAATTTATCTACAATGTTCCCTTATTTGACCAGATATGATCATTCAAATTATCGCAATGCCTTCAGGAAGTCTTAAACCAAGGAGTGTTCTTCAAAAGAACACTGACAAAATTATAAAGGAAGATTTGTATATCATGCAGTGACTTATTACATCGTATCAAGCTGACTGTCCCATGGATCTGAAAACACGATTGTGCCATGGACTTTTCTCAAAACCAATGGGATTGGATTCTCTCTGCAAAAGTAACTTGTCGTCCGTATTTCTATAGCAGAGGCATATCATTTGTTTATTTATAATATTTTACTTAGTGCCTCTTCAAGGTGGGCTGCCCGGAATCGCCCCCACTTAACCACAACTAAATAGGACAGTTTTTTATTCTTAAGGAACAGAGTGGAGTGACCCATGGGCATGCAATAGACGCTGTGAAAAGGGGTTGGCCATTCCCATTCTAGATTTTAGAACCAGCTACACAGAATGAAAGGTGATGTCAAATAGCAGACCGCGAGTGAACCAGCTCAGCTTGGTTCGCCAACTGAAGAGTAGTGGACATCCGAGGTTGAAAAACAGAGTTCTTTCAGACATAGTGGGGCTATAGCCTAGTCCATCAAGGCACTACCTAAGCAACACAGAGAGCCTGCAGGCAATCCGCTGCGGGAAAGGGAGCCAATGCAAGACATCCCGCATATTGTATGAGACATGACCAAATATTGTGATATGCCCATAGGCTAAGTCGCGACACAGTTCATCCGACTTGCTGCAGACAAATTATTGTAGGACAAGCAATGGCTCAAGCAATAGGGAACCTCCAAACGCGAAGACAGTTGGTGACCTGACACAGGCTGACAGATCTATACAGTTGATACCTGTGTACAGTTAGCCTACTTTCGATTGGCTACAAGAGGGTTAACAATTATTGCCTTCGATAGATAGTGGACATTGCTTTTAGTAAGTGAAATCGTACAGAAAATTACAACCACAACTCTGCCACTGTGTGGAGTCTTGAAATACTCCGTTGTCGGAAAATTGGGTGAATTTTCTTGGTATGCTTGAAAGAAAGACTGATCTAGTTCATTCCTGTCCATTCAGCTCTCAGCAGCCACATTTGGAGATATGGACTAGAGCGGTTGCTGGTGGTTACGTGAAAAAAGATAAGGTGTTGTCCACTGCCGGGTCATATGTGTTTGCTTTATATTTAACGGTGTTTTTGGTGATGGCAGGAACATCAGTGGAACAGAAGCTCATCCAATTCACGTAACTATGAAGAATTGATCGAGTGGCCTTCATGCTACAACTGGATGTGATTTGACATATTTAGCAGGAATCAGCTGAAAGAATGCTTGAATAAACTACTTGAAAGTTCCCACTTATTTTCTACATTTGGAACATTCCCTTATGAGCTCATTACCAAACTGTCAGTTTGGAAAGGCCTATTTTTACTAGATATTGATGTTCAGATATCATCCTCATCTTCATCAGATGGAGTGTGGTGGAAGAAAGTAATCTTTACCAGTGTGCACCAAAGCCACATTATAGAGTTTGTTTACAGCAAATCATGTGAAGTTGACAAACGTAGCATCAGAACCTGCTGCTATCGAAGTGCAATCTTGTCATGTGCACTCAGGTGCAATTGCATTGACAGCAGCAAGGCCTGAATTGACTCTACGTACCCTATATCCGTCAAGTCATAAAAAGTTGAAACTATTGATAGGCCAAGTTATGAAACATTGAAGCATGCATCCTGTATATACATAAAGCCAGCAATAGTTAAACTGCAGTCCAGTCATAGGCTACTAAAAATTTCCACTATAGGTATGACAATTTCACTGCATAACACTGCATGTGATTTTGTTGGAAGCGTATGACCTGGAAATTACTAGTCCAGACTGAAATCAAGTCTCCATCGTATATGTTCAAGACATCACTCATAGCCAGTTGAAGTTTTTGTCCACCATTTTGGTTTTTGGTTTTCTGGCAGTGTCACATAATATATTCAGTGCCTTTAATTTCACTTTCCTTAATTCCAAAAATTATCATTTACATTCTGAATTGATGTATCTATTAGATACAGAAATTCACTAACAGTCAATTCAAGAGTCTGGCCGCCATTTTGGCCGCCATTTTGGTGTCCAGGCAGTGCTATATATATGCGACATTGGTTTCATCACATGCCTTGACCTCGAAAATGTTGATTTAGATCCTGAAATCATAATTTGGTTGCATATATGTCTTCACTTATTGCCATTTTAAGATTTTGTCCGCCATCTTGGTTTTTGTGCAATGCCACATATGTTACCTTGCTTCCATTGCATTCCTTGACCCCGAAAATGTTGATTTAGACCCTGAAATCATGATTCCACTGCATACTTAATTTCACTTACAGCCATTTTAAGATTCTGGCCGCCATTTTGTCCGCCATTTTGATTTTCTTGCAGTGCTACATATGTGTATTTGGTTCCATTGTATTCCTTGCACCCTATAATCTTAATTTAGAGTGTAAAATCGTGTTCCTGTCACATACAATACTTTACTTATAGCCATTTGAAGCAACTGACCGCCATTTTGTCCGCCATCTTGTTTTCCCATTGAACGGCCAAAAATCCAGCTTGCTAACAGCGATTTTCGTTTTCAGCAGGGTCAAATTAGTCTAGAAACACCGGTTAGCAAATTGTTACATGATTTGCTTCTAGGAGTGCCATTTTGAGATTCCAAGCCTGGTCTAAACCGGCGAACGTTATTAGAGCCGAGCTATGACGGCGAAATGACATCATGCATAGACTCTCACATGATTATTGCTCATTAATATTGATTAGTATTCTTATTCTAATTACCGGAAATAATATGCGTCAACGTTAGAAATTGGTCGTCTATGGGGGGGGGGGGTTAAATTTAGTGTCAGGTAATAAGTAAATAATCTTTTCTTTAATTGGGCGCCTGCAAACGCACTGCGCTTTACATTTACAAGTTATGCAGTAATCTTAATTAAACTTAACTACTAACTGAACAGACAGCTTTGCAATTACACAGCGCTAACAGCAGCCTACAAAGCATGTCCGCCCAACGGGGGCTCGAACTCACTACATCTCGCACTCTTGGCCAGCGTGCTAACCATTACTCTACCGGGCCCCCAGATTATTATGTACAGTGGCGGCGCAAGGGAGCTAGGGGATAAGCCCTCCAAATGTCGTCAGGTTTTTTGCCCAGAGAAAATGAAATATTTTCATGGGATTTCAACCAAGCCCCCCTAAAAAGTCATCAGGATTTTTGGAGAAACACGTATCCCCAAAAATCCTGATGACTTTTTAGCCTATTGTAGGGCAACCACAGTAAATATCACAATTAATTTCATGGCTTCAGCTAGCCGCTTGCGAAAACTCTATGAAATTAATGTCTATAGTTATAAGGGCTTATACAAGTGTAATTATGAAATCAGTCAATGGCGCCCCTGGCGATTGAAATTATATCGATAAGTTAATTGACCAGACAAATTTGGAGTGAATCAATTAAATTTTTGGTCAATTAATTCTTCAGCAAAATTTCATAAATGTAAGCTTTACGTTAAGAGTCAGTATGAAAAGAAGGACTTAGGCGTAACTGCAGTATCGGGGACCGCGAGTGTCGGTTAGGATCAGGATAATTATTATATATACTACAGGAGTCGTGAGGAGCAGTTAGGTCGGGTTAGGCATCGTGAGGGTCAGTTTTAGGGTTAGGATAGGCCTAAGTGTCGTCATTAGATAGGCTGTCCAAACTGCAGGAACTTTAGAACAGCTAAGTCAAATAAAAACTTCTATAAGCTCATTTGCAGATGTTTATTTAAAATAACCCATTTAATGTACAGGTTCAAGGTTTCTAGCTCATTTATGCCTATTTTTATGTATTAGACCTAAAAAGTATTAACATTTTATGATATTCCAAAGTAAATTTTTTGCATATTTTATTTTGAAGCAGATGTAGGCCTAGCTCACAAATTCTTTAGCCTAATTGCGCTATATTTAAATACAAAATTCGTCTAAAGAATTTGAAGTAGGCCTAATATTTGAAATATTTTGTAATAAATGTTGTGTGACTAAAATTTAGTAAGTAGGCAAGTATAGGGGAAAGGTAAATAATTCACTCATTCATTCATTAGATGCATTTATGTGGGTTTCTATAATATGTTGCACTTTTGCAATGATTAAATTAGAAAATTTCAATATTGATTTTTTTTATTTTTTAAAGTCCTAATTGATTCATTTTGTTATAGGTAGCATATGTGTCAAGCAGCAATGCACAGAATTCAATATTTCTATTAAAAAGTTGAAAAACAAATTTTGTATTCGTCATGGAGTTGACACGCGTCATGGAGTTGACATCATGCAGTTGATGCTCGAACGGAAAGTCTTCAGGCACAAACAAGAAGTATATCTAGTAACCATCAGTTTATTAAACTATTGAGGATGAAGAAATATTTGCTAGAATAAAAAAAAACAGCTCTAGCAAAATGTACAACTTCCTTTCTAAGAAGCTATAGATAGTGTACCGTAACATAAATCCTCTATCAGGTAATCCACGAACAGGCATATTAATCCTCGTCACTGTCAGCCTGAATGAGACGTACAGCTTCAGCCAAGTTGAACTTCCTTGTACAAACTCTTTGAGGACGAGTAGATGGACCAATGGCTCGGTTGTCTATTCTCTGCTTTTTATTTCGTGACTTCTTGTCTGTGGCTGAGTTTACTGCCACATTGCCGGTCGCCATTTCTTCTTTTTAGAACGATGCTCTCGGTCACTCATCTTTGCAGTCTTAAACTTCTCTTTTCTGTTTTCCCATCTCTGCCTTTGAATCTCTTTGAAGCTTGCATACCTTTCTGGATCTGCACGAATCCTGTCCATCATTTCCTTTTGTCTCTGCTTACCACTTTTTGGACCCATGATGCTGAAATGTACCACAACAAAACATCCGTCAATGTATATACATGTACCAAGTAGCGAAACAATTTGTGAAACTCACCCTAACTCTGACCCTAACCGACTCTCACGTTGCGGCAACGAGAGGGTCGGTTAGGGTCAGTGATTGTAGACATTACAATATTTTTTTCGGGTCGATTCTACACGTCTACCAAGAAAACATGTGGACCCAACTATAGCAGTTCTCGTCGACATTGGCCGATTGTGTGGGTGTTCAGAGATTCTCGAATTAAAAGACTGATACAGCTTCCAAACTTTATTAAAGGGACTTAAACAATATTGGATTGCTGCACAATGTTTGGAAAATTCCGCCTCCATGACAGTCTGTCACCGCCATGACACGGACATGATGCGGCCGTGTCAGGGAGGTGACTGTCAGTGAGGTGACAAATCGTTTCATTTTCAGTAAAATCTGCTAAACGCTAAATGGAGCAAGTTCGGCTATGTTAACAACACAAACAGGACTTTATCACTTCCATAAAAAACACATAACATTAAAAGTTTAACTTAAGTATTCCCGATTATTTGCGTCATTTTGTTGACTTCTATTTAACATACGCAGTGTGAAGATTATCTATTATTTTTGATAGTTTGTAAATTAAAGACAAGATTGGCCGCAATTGTTTATCAAAAGTAATGGTGGACACGAAATGACAAAATGCATGCTTTTAAATACTGTAAAGACTACTAACCGTTATAACTGACAGCGAATTCTGTTGGCGTCATGGCGGTGACAATTGCCTCTGGGACACAGAACTTTGCCTCATTAAACTTGAATTAAAATGTAACTATCAGCTGAAACATTATATTAAGCATGTTTTATACTTAAAACAATCCATAACTAATAACAAATAGCAAAGAATTGTGCATGCATAGCGCACAATTTAAAATATTTCGATTTTCCTGACTCTAGTGAGCAGGTGGGACAAAACAGGCTTAATGGGATTCTTCAACTTTGCAAGTTATAAAGTCATCGAAATAGTTAACTAACTAATTTTTTTCAAAAATATTTTGATGTTAATTTGGTTGTCTGAAACACAGCTAGGTAACGGATTAAAAATATGTTGCCAGAAATCCTTTGAAGAGTATTTTAATTGATCAGGACAGCAAAATGGATATATATATTGTAGAATCCCTCTTATATAGCGCCTCTTCAAGGTGCTACTCTGAGGCGCTCCCAACCTCAGCTCGGTCAAATAAAACCGTCTTAAGATGAGAGCGGAAAGCCTATAATCAAGAACGATTTTTGCAAATAGAGCGGAGCATCAGAGGAAGACCATTCCAGGTTGAGGGTCCTACCACTGAGAAGGCACGGTTCTGCATAGTGGAAGTTCGAGCAAAAGGAATGAGAGCAGACTTTGTTCAGTCGATGAATGGAGCGGAAATGGCGAGAACTAAGAGTAGGACTACAGAGTTCACAATTATATTAAAAGTAGGCAGAAGCAGCGCCAGACTAGAGTAGAGACCCTATACTCAATTCGCTGCTTGAGTGGAAGCCAGTGAAGAACGTCACGCATATATTAGCTGGAGATGCGGCTGAATTTGAGTATGCGGCCAAGAAGGCGGGCTGCAGAGCGCAGGACGCGGTCAAGGCAACTCAGACGGGCAACTGGTAGGCCTGCAGCATAGAGAGAGCAGCAGTAGTCAGGTCTATGGGACAGTAATAAATTATAATGTGCATATAGATAAATTGATAAATTAAAGAGAAAGTATGTTTGGTTCGACTTTTTTAAAGATAAATAAAAACCGAGTTTGAGCAGTAGCCTAAGTTTCGACGTCTAAAAGGTCTATCGCGGGCCTACTGCAATGATCGGACTGCTATAATAATTTTTATCCTTGCGGCAGACGGCCGATAGGCCTAGCCTATAGCGTGAACAGTTTGCAAACTTCTGCAAGATCAATAGAGGAATTAAGAAATTAAAGGTGGGTGTAAATGTAAATGGAAAACACTTAATTAAAAACCTAAATATTATTATCTATACTGTGATATTATGTTACATTTTGTAAACGGTTACTAAGTGCGTGAGGCGATGCTATAGCTGGAGTCCTAGGAGTAGCCCAATAGGCCTATAATAGATGCAGCAAGGGTTCTACATTAGAGGATAGGTTACTTGTGAACATATTGAGGTCTTGATTTCACCACAGTATAAATAATCAATAATAATATTGATTATTTATACTGTGATTTCACTCTCAGCGATGGATGGCGCTCCACTTAAATTTCCGCTTCTATCGCTAAGGATCTTTTTTTGAATCTTCAAAGGCATTTGTTTATTTTGCAAACAATTATTAGTCAATTTGCTTTTGCAGATGTAACTATATAATTGAATGCTTTTATTTTGTAAATAAGATTTGAAATTTTCCGGAACTCCCATTATCGCCCAAAAACTTGTACAAGGCGGCTAAAGAAGAAGAAACCAGTCCTGTATAAGAGTCCTTGTAGATGCAGTATGGTTGTCGAATATCTTTATTATCGCTCACCTGCTCACCTTCACATCGCGTGATGGGACAAACTTACTAAATTGGTGTTTTATAACAAAAGGCACGCTTTTATTTGCAACGCAGCTTTAATTCTGTAAGAATTTAAGTTTGTTGTGCGCTCTTAACTGTATGCCAGACTAAATAATGATCTAAAGACTTAACGCTGTTATGAATGAATAAATTACTTAACGCTGTTATGAATGAATGAATTGAATGAATTTGCTTATTGCACACAAAAGTCAAGCGGTACAAATGTAGGTCAATAAAATGCAGTGCAATAGGAGTCAGGAAAAACTAATAGCTTATACTACCCGGACCCCTCTTCCTTGATTATTTTTATGCATGCTATTATTTCTCATAATATGAAAATTATAATAATAAAAATAATTGTAAATATAATAATAATACCAAGAAAATATTAGTGCAGCAGTATATCAACTCAAACCACATTGATATAAAAAACACCAGGAAAACATTATCAACAGTCTGTAAGGAATACTGACAGAGTGCCTAGATAGGCTACTGCAAGCGGAGATGCACATTATGCAGGTATAAAGACCAAATAGTTAATCAACATTGATATAGTTTAAGAACAAAGCCTTTTTGTGTTGAAGGTATGTAAACTATTTTCCCTCTTCACATCATCTGATAGTGAATTCCATAAACAAGGATCTAGAATTTGGAACCTATTGAAGTGACAGGTGGTGCGAGCAAAAGTAACAACATAATTACTCGAACCACGAGTATTAAACGAGTGAGATTGAGCTACTGTCATAAAATAATTTTTAAATATGGGGGGGGTAAGACATTAATTCCAAATTTGAACATAGGGACGACAATAGACAAGTAGCACAGGTCATAAATTTATGATAATACCCAAGGCATCGATAGGTGATCGGGTCAAGTGAATCTGGGAGATAGATTGCAGTCCAATAAATCAATGAAGACTGATGAGTGCCTGGTACAAAATATGGCTGCCCTGACTTCGAATTCAGAAAACTGAATCCAGAATTCAGAAACTGCTGGAGATATGGTAATGATACAGATGATTGGGTTTATAATCGTTTTTCTGCATCAGATATAGATTTACTTACACGTTTTTAATTACCAACAGCAAAACCTCAATTTTCGTTATGTACCAATACTACTCAGAGGCTTGTCAGTGGCACCCATTTATATACATACTTTATTTACGGTGTTTAATGTTTTTGCCAGGCGAAAGTGGTTGGTGGAGATTGTTTGAAAATAGATGGCAATTTAGTTCCTGTGAGATGATTCGGCAGGCAGCATTGTTTGGAAGGTTGTTGGTGAATGTTAGGGGCATGGAGGCAGCCGCAATTCATGGAATCATTCCATCTGCTTTGAAGCTGTCAACCACCAACAATAGAATTCTACCATATGCTATCACATCACGAACATTTTCAGTCACTGAACAGCTCAAGCAGGAGAACAAAGCAGTACCTGTGAAAGTAAACCAAGACCTTGAATCAATATTATCGAAGAATTCTACCGAAGATGTCCTCAATGCTGCCGTTTCGTCCAAACTGCCTCCACAATCAGTCATTGTAGTGCTTAAACGACTAATAGACCTGAAGGGCAATTCAAAATCTGTCGCCCTGGAGACGGATGGAAGATTTATCCAGCTGACGGGTCATCTGGAAACGGGTTTGTCTGACCTTAGTCCATACAATCTCATCGAATCGCTCTCCTACCTTCTGCAGTTGACCAAGGAAGATCAGGACGCTATTATACATTTAGAAATGCGAGTTAAGGAAATGCTGTTTCGACTCAAGTTTTCGCAGCTGCTTCGAGTCGTGCAGATGCACAGGACATCGAGCCAGACGAGTCTTCGAAGATCTGTTTACGACGAGGCCATGACAGTGCTTGAGAGGAGATGGGCGGAAATAGTGAGCCCCAAAGACCTCGTTTCTGTGCTGTACGTCGCGCCGAGCGACCGGGAAAAACTGCTTTCGAACCTGGAGCAGAAGACGCTGGAGCTGAGCGAAGCAATGAACGTGAAGGACCTTTACCGAATCCTTTATCTGATGGCGAAGAGGAATCGGCGCAACGTTCCCGTGATGCGATCTCTCGTGTATCACATGAACAGGTTGACGCTTTCGCTGACTCCAATCCAGCTGGCCAATCTGTCGTACGCCTGTGCAAAGCTGAACATACACGATGAAAACTTGATGGGTAAAATCGTGGAGAGTGTGCTTTCGTGCAATGGGGATCAGGCTTCGTCGGACGAGCTCTCCACTATTCTCCGTTCCTTCGGAATGCTGCAGTGGTGCGACCAGAATCTCCTGGATGGAGTGGCAGAGAGGTTCATGGGTGATGGAAGCGTGGTACCTCCAGATGACTGGGCGGCTCTGTTGCTTACGGCTGGGTGTGTCAACTATCTGCCGTCGCAAGTCGCGGAACGTCTGCCGGAAATCGTCGGTAAAGTGGAGACACTTCGGGGATCAAATCCTCGCTTGTGGCTGGACGTCGTGTGGAGCCTCGTTATTCTTTCACGGGACACGCCCTCGATCGTGTCCTCCGTTCTTACGCAGGATTTTCTGTCTTCTATTAAAGGTAGGCTGCTTAAACGAGGTGCATGCAGTTTTTGTTGCAAAATTTTAACTTTTTTAAGTTAATTTAATCCACTATTTCATTTTTATAACCATACAGTTGAAGACCTGTGTAACATGAAATATTTAACAATGGCAGATCTAGGCATATCTCTGGAAAAGTTTCATTGCTTAAGTTTGTAACCCGATAATTAATTGCTTATAAAAATGCAAGCTATGTATAATCCATTTTGAAAGCTTGAATTTATTTGCCGCACAGCTTTAACCCTTTAAATAACAGGCTGTATTGCTTTCCCACTTGCTAATAAATAGTACTTGCTCATCATTAAAATAATGGTTATCGTGTTTTTGTGCTGTAGGAGCGTGTGCGTCACAGAACCCAATTTCAGCGTATATGAAGCTAATGAATATTAATACGATTGCCAGATATGGTCTGTCCAGTTACACAGGACCATTCCTTAGCGATGATCTTCTCCAGGGCTTTGTTAAACAGGTAACAGCAGATTATTATATCTAACCAGACATCGTAATTCCTTCAGAGATATTGTTTGTAAGTCATTGGGCTATCTGACTCGCACAGAATGGATTGAATTTTAAAAATTTCTTTCATCATTTCTTTTATTGTGACTATGATTGTGACTGGCTGTGGTATGTCAGCAAGAGCTCAATACAACAAGCATATCATATCCTGGATTCCCATATAATATGTGCAGAGCATAATGCTGCACTTGTGAAGCTTGGACAGTTTGTACAGTGTACAGTAATGAATAGTGTTTTCATAATTTTATGCTTACAAATTTAGTGAATGTACGATGTATGTTATACTGTTCAGCTTCCAATTCCCAGCCGTAACACTGCAACCGACTGTCTCGTCGACACGCTCTCAAACATGGCAAGTCTACAGAAATACATTCGAATCAACGTTAAGACGTTATCTGGATTTGTCGTAGGTACGAACAGAATTCACTTGAATTTTAAATTATTTACTTTTGCATGAACAGTCGGTTGTCTCAATTAGCGTTAGGACATGATTTTGTAACTCGGTATATATTTGAATATCCTTGCTAAACTACTCCTTATTTAATTAAGCAGACTAAGAATTTGGTGTTTCAGTGACGGTGATAGATGTGATTTCATCATCTGTGGTTTTTCTTCACTCTGTGTGCTGTTTGCATTCAAAGGAATAAAGGAATCTATCTATCTATAGTTGTTAGGTCGGGCAATTGCCTTGTAGCATGATGCGCAAATTAGATTCATCTGTGAAATGATTTTTGAAGAATTGGGTGAGTATTCACTTGAAACGAAAGGTATCCATGATTATGAAGTGTTAGTGACTTCACTGTCTTAGTCTTGTGGGTGATCCAGTCCTCTCCCTTACCATCTGATCTTCACATGGACAGACTCGTTTCCAGCCAAGTTCCATCAGATGTAGGGCTGTCTTCTCCGACTGTGACTATGGTTTCACTTATTCACCACAACCATCGATTGTGGGTTGTTATCGCAATGGTACTTTACAGGTTGTTTGATTTGTACCTACTGCCCAGAATCATAAGTGAGGCAGACATTTGAAGACCTCTTTGCTTTGGATGGGAATTAAATCCCTGACCTCTGTAAGCTAACCACTAGAATACTGCACACGTTGGGCATCGCTTTAAACTTAAAAATGCAATTGCTGGGCATTGATACCACATGTATACCATGTTGTAAGAATTTACAGCCATTTATCTACCATAGTATTTACTTTCAGATGCCGAAGTGATTGTCCATAAGTTGACCGGTGAACTACAGCCAGTTGGAGACAAAGGTTCTTCCCTTGGCGTCAGTAATAGCCTTCCGGAAAATTTTACCAGGTAAACGAACAACCTGTGGTCGTTGTTTAAATCTATGAACGTGGTCCAGAGAGAATGAAATAGTGAAGATACAGCTGGAGAAGTTTGTGGCTGTTACATAAAGCACCATTTGTACATTAGGATGTAAAGTCTGTCATCACAAGAATGGGCAGGTCAATCACTTTCTAGCTTTACTGCCAGGGCCGTAGCAACAAAGAACGTGGCCCCCCTCCGAACATAATTATTATGTCCGGGGCGGCGGGCCCCCTTTAACAATGAAGAGACTGGAAACAGTATTTACTTTCTACGATATGTATAGGGCTCATGTAATATTATGCCTGCATATACCTGCAGTATGCACGACATTGTATTCCGTATTTACTTCACGACATTGTCACTAAAACCAATATGGATTGTGTAATAGCGTCAATAAATGTCACTTATGCCCTACATATTTTACACATTTAGGGGCCCCCTTCCTTGCGGGGGCCCCCTTCGGTCGGAGGGTACGGAGCGCGGTCGCTACGCCTCTGTTTACTGCCAAGCCTTTGTTGATTTTTATACAAATTGAAATTCGTGAGTCATGCATTTGGAATCACAAGCATGATTAGATTAGTTGTGGTTTCTTCGTATGTATGTATTTCAAAGTTTTTTGTCTGAGGTTGAACATCTTAAAGGTAAAAAAACATTGTGAACGTTCTTCTTCGTTAGGTGACGGTACTACTGAAAGTTAAGAAAAATGAATTGCATTACAGGATTGCCATCAAGCTGCTGGAATTCGATGATGTGACACGTGGTACCAGCGTCCATCCAACAGGGCTCCATGTTCTATATACAAAATGTCTTACTTCAATTGGATATAAAATTGTGCAGGTATGGCTTTTGTCTTTCAACAATTTGTTAGAGGCCATCCATATATGTGGGTAGCGACGATCCATATATTTATGATGTATGCAAAAACTTGTCTTTTCAACCCACACGTACATTTTGTTGACCCCTCCCATATTGCATACATACAGATAAGCTTCTCTACCCCTTACAAATTCATCTATGATACATGGATTTTGCCGTAGGCTACTATTTATTTTTGTTATACATCATATTTGCTAGCTAAATTTTTTTAACAATTTTGGTTTACTGTTTAGAACTGAAAAGAATATATAATTTTAATGTATTCGAATGCTATTGGACGACTATAGGATAACACAGTTATGGATAGGCTAACATGGACGTCAGCTTCCACTATTTGATTCTTGTAAATAAGGAATTTAAAGTGAGATTGCCATCTTCTTGAACAATCCACTTTGTTCAGATACTGTATGCAGCTATTGTTATTGGTTAGTCTTCAAATGATTGGTAGTTTTCGAGGGTTATTGGTCTTGAGGATGTACGCTTTTATTCTTGTAAATAACTCTTTTCTGTTTCAGATTCCTTACAAAGAATTTAACATGAAGATGACCACAGTTCACAGGGTACAGTATCTAAATAGGAAAATCAAGGAAGCTCTTGGCCTGGCACAAACTCCACCACAAAATCCAGCAGCGAAGAAAGTCGTAGCGACAGCTTCTGAAAAGGCCTCTCCTCCTCCAATTGCTCCAGCAGCGAAAGAGGAAATCAAGAAAGAGGAAAAGCTAATCGTTGACACAAAATCTACATCAATTGCCAAATCAGTTGCAACTGCAGAGAGAAAGGAAGCATTTGTTCGACCCACCATGAAAGACATATTAGACGATGATTCATCACCAGATGGCATCAAGACAGCTCGGATACAAATGGAAAAGATTAATCCGAAGGCAACTGGCAGCACAAAAGAAAGCAAAGACAAGAAAAACACAAAAAGCCCAACTTAAAATTTGAGAGAAAATCTAAGAATTGAGCATCGGCTTCTGAAAGCCAATTGAAAGACAAAATGGACGAGTCCATCTAAGCAGGAATCATCTTAACAGTGCACTAAATTAGGAATTGTACGGTCATTCGCCGATGAAACAAACACACAAAATTTACTGCATCATAGCAATTCATAAATTATTCATGCTTACCTCCAATTTGAAAATTAGGCAATTCCTAAATTCTTAACTCTGATATGTGAATTTTGTTGTCACAATCTGCCTCTTCTACAACCTGCTTGATTAGAAATTACATAACACATAAGAAAATTAGGTAATTCCTAAATTCTTAACTTGTGATATATGAATTCTGTTGTCACAATATGTCTCTTGTACAACCTGCTTGATTAGAAATTACATAACTCATAAATTCCTATATTCATTCTGTTGTCGTGATCTGCCTCTCGTACGACCTGCCTGATTGGAAATGTGTCTGGTAAAATTGCGGAGGAAATTTTTAAAGTTTCAGTTCTTGATCTGGAGGCAAAGACGAAAAGTAATTGTTGATCACTTCAGCGGTGACGCCCTCTATGGTCGCCGGATTCCAAACGGGTTTCTGGTCTTTGTCGATGACCACTGAAAATAAAAACAATAATTTACGGACATTTTTTAAAGATTATTTATGGTGTGCCAAAAAAAATACGGTGAAAAAATTAGATGATGTATTTATTTAATGAATTGTGTAAATGATTTAATTGTCTTGGTACAATCAGTTGACAAAATGTCTGTTAAAGTTGGCAAATGTCGTCGTCTGGTCTTTCATCTGTGGAATGGGATTATGAATGCTGTTTTATCTGTCCATGCAGTGTCATTATGAATTGTGCAAGTACTTAAGTATCTCAGCATTGACGCTGTTAAGCATAGTAATTCATGTGCAACTGTTGTGTTGGCTCTACTCCATACTATTCGATGAAACGTTGGCACTTGGATCTTCTCTCTCCCTGGCTGGGTTTCCATTTCGGTCGGTTTACCTCCTTCCTGGTGGTTTTCTTCATACGTGCACTGCTGTGGTCCTGTTCAGATTTGCTTTTGTTGGCCCTGCCAGCAGGAGTGCCTCCCTCAGGACCTGAGTGGTGCCGTATAGATTTTCAATTACAATTACTAATTGCAACAGCCTTGAACTACTTGTCGGTTCATATCATGCTAGTTCGTGGATGCTATGACATTTAACAGTGCTTTTGAAATGTGAAGTTGAAACTTGCAATTATTAACCATTCAAGATATCTTGACCAACTATTGTTTCAGTTCATCCTCACTCAACTCGATGTCTTGTCAAAATTTGCTAGATGGGTAATTTAAAAGAAGGGTTTGATATGAACGATACAGTGTGTGTTAAAATAGCGGCATTGTTGCCGTGGCGACCCTTACCAGCTCGCACTCCTTCAAAGAAGTCGTTGCCGAGCATCGTTCGTTGGCTCAGTCGATATTCCATCTGAAGGTCTTGTTGAAGGTTGAGGTGAGCGCCCTCTTGCAACTGACGCAGCGTCACTTTCATTGAAGTAGGTGACTGACCAAAGTTATAAAAAAAACCACAGTACATTTAATACACTGTGTTGTAATAAGCTGTAACATCAACTCAGAAAAGACAATGCACATGTATTCAACTTATGATCATATTAGGGTCATCCGCGTGGCATGGTGATGTAGTGGTGAGTTCCAGGTTCGAATCCACCTCAAGCCGCCATGTAGGGACCTTTAGTAAGTCCTTCACTTGCAATTGTTCGTGCGCTTCGGCGTGACACTCCGATGCAGTATCCGCACTGTAGTCGGGAGCGCCTCTGAGTAGTGAGCATGAAGGGGCGCTACAGCAAATGTGAGAATAAATAAATCTGTAGTGGGCTGTTTTTCAAGTTACATGCTGTTGGTTGACATAACACTTTAATTGCAAAGTGCACTAAAAGCCACTAAAAAACCAATGCAGCCCATCACTGAAGCATTAAGAGAGGCGGCATTTGATAAGTCCAGTCACGTTGTAATCTTGAACACTTGTAACATGTGGCGACTACCGTATAAAAAGCTGTCAAAATTTGTGCCTCTGAATCCCAAAACAAAAGTTCATTTGTCATAATTTTCCTGTGTTAAGTTATACCAACCATTACTGAAAGTGGCTTCTACACAAATAAAAATTTATGGCTGACAAGTTTGCAAATTAATCAGATTTCTTCTGCTTACAGTTGTGCGAATTTATACTCCTGCTAAGAAATTTCTGTACATTAAGATTACCATTTTCTTGAGAGTTTCCAGCTGCGCTGTGGCCCACTCCGATTGGTCTTGCTTTAGATTGTGAAAGATTTCTTCCAACGTTGCTCCACTGAACAGTTTGTTGATCTTACTCAAATGCTCGGCAAGAACAAACGGTTTGTCCTTGTCTAACGAACTCTACACGCAAGAAACAAACACAAGTGAGCGATTTCGTAGCTTTTAGCACTTTTTCTACTTTCCTAAGGTGAAATCTAAAAAAGCCCATATACGTTAAAGTGCGTGTGATACATTTTTTAAACTAAGATTTTTTCCTTGCATGATTTTTGATGATGGGCAAAAAAACTATGATTGTGCGACTAAAATTTTTTAAAGCGGAACTGATGGTATCACTGTAACAGGCAGTGTTGGTCATCATCAATATCCATAGGCACAGTGCCCATAGGAGTCCGACGCCACTCTCTGTCTGAGTCTGTCTCGCGTCATGTTACCCAGCTTCTCACCGGTCCGGTCAGCAGGTCTGCTCCATACAATTAACATCTTGGAGCAGCTAGACCACCTTGTCTAAATGAAGAGAATATTGGGAGAGAGGCATGAAGGACAACCTGGGTCAATGCCCGTATGTGTCCCACGCTCTCCCCCGACTCTCTCCACTTGTCTGTCCTGACCGACCTGTGCAGTGTTGGTAACTTGCATTTATCAGCACAATGTACTGTTCAGATTAAGGTTACATTTTCATTGTCAGTTGGCAAAGTGCGTTCAACTGGGTTGCTATTCCGCTCCACTATAAAATTTTAAGCTTTTGTGCCGACTGCCGAGTTTGCCCCAGATATATATATGTGTCTGTCCTTGTTACCACATGAATACCAAAGAGTTTGGATTATGAAAAGTACAGTTTTTCTTATAATGACAATTCTAAAGTTAATATCAGCCTCAAATTCTGTCGGGACACACTAGCCTGGTCGTGGAATGAGTTAAGTATCTTGTCGACTTCATCCACTGTCGCCGACTTCAGAGTGAGCAATTCTTTTTCCAGGTCAGCAATCTACAACGGACAACGAAGAGAAATAAGACCAAATCATGTCTCTGAAATTTAATGCTGGTAATCTTCACCTTGAGCATCTAATTTTTTCAGGAGTAACCTCTAGATGCAGAAACCAATATGCATGTTAACTAAACAGACATACAATTCTCAAGAGTGCAGAATTTTTTGAGTCCATGAACTTTCAGAAATGACTTAAACAGCATAAAGTATACCTTTTTCGATTCCACAAAATGGGTTGCAACTCCAGCCCAGTGCACGTTTCGTCCCTTCAGTCGAAACCCGGTAAGTGCTAGATAGATTCCCAGCTTTCCAGGTAAACGTGGAAGGAAGTAACCACCGCCTACATCTGGAAAAAGCCCTAAAACAGAAAGGCTGAACATTATGTATGTATATTCATTTAATGAGCAAAAACAGGTTGGCAAACCGCAACCTGGTACATAGAGACAGACAAAATTTACATTGAAATAAATTTAATATTAAAGGGAGCAATCAGTTATTGGAATTGAATTGAATCGATAGTTAGATTATGCTTTAGTAATATGTTTGAAAAGAACTCGAGACAAAGTTTCGGTCATCTTTGCTCGGAAGTTCGAAATTGTGCGTACGAGCCATGAAACCTGGACAACGGTTGTTCTTTGGCGGGAAAAGACCTCGAAGGACGTGGAAGTCGATGAATTATAGTAGCAATTGTGCAATTCAAATAACTCGTAAGATTGCTCACTCATATCAACATAAATGAAATTCAGTGATACTATAATTCAAAGCAAAACCAGCTAATTGCAGTTCCTCTGCAATCACAAGAATAAATAATTTTCACAAAAATCTATAAATTTAATAAAGTAAACAACAATGTCGAGTAAAACGATGCTCAAGAGAAAGATAAAAAGTGCCTTGACAGAGTCCAAATTGATGAACAGTTGAAGAGTAAATGATCCCGACGAAGGTAGGAATTGTAATAGAACGTTGTTGTAATCATAATCTAAATATTTCTACAGCACGTGGAAAAGCTCATTGGGGAACCAGTTATTCACAGGCACATAACGTAGCACCCCTTTAAAACCATCCATTTAACCTCGTCTATACTTGCAGGAGCTCTGCTGCTTCACGCGCATTCAGTGCCGCTGCTCACTCCACTCATCTGTATAAGTGAAACTTATTGTTCCCACTCACAGACTGCAATCAGGCAGCACCACATCTATTTTTTATTTGTCCGTTTGTAACAACAAGCACACAAAGGCAGGAATAAAAATTACACAAAGCATTTCAAGTATCACCAAGTTGTTCTCCGTGCCTATAGGTAAACACTTTTAATAGGAAATACAACAAAATAATTAAGAAGCTGAATTTTCCTACCAATGGCAGTTTCTGGCATAGCAAAGAGAGTCCGCTCCGTTGCCACACGATATCGTCCGTGAACGGACAGTCCAACACCCTACCAAAAAAAGGAAAAGACAACAATGCTGAAAGAAATCAACTGAATTTTAAAAAATTTGTTAAACATAGCTAAAACACATTTACTGACGAAACTGTAAAGAGATTGTAGTTGTGTCATCAATGCAAGTTCAAAAACTAATCAGCTCAGAAAGTAACTTTGTTTCATTACGGTCTGGCTGTGAAGATGTTCTTAGAACAGTGCTGCTAAACACGGTAGCACTGTTTATATGGTGTAAAATACTCCCAATGATTTCGTTCCTTTCCAGGATCATCTTTGTAATTGAAACATACATATATAGCGCCGCTCACAGATTCAGTGGCGCTCCCGACCCAAGCTAGTGCTCCCGCTAACAAATAGTATAGTCTTCAGGCGTTTACGAAACAGGGGAAGAGAAAGGCCAAGAAGCTCAGAACGTAGCTTGTGAGGAAGGCGGTTCCAACAAGTAGGGCCAATATATGCGAAGCTTCTGGACTGGGCCGTAGCTCCACGCATGCGCTGGACAACTAGAAGGCCATTAGCAGCCGAGCGAAGGGCAGAGCGGTCAGGAAGAGTGGAGTCCAACACCCTACCAAAAAAAGGAAAAGACAACAATGCTGAAAGAAATCAACTGAATTTTAAAAAATTTGTTAAACATAGCTAAAACACATTTACTGACGAAACTGTAAAGAGATTGTAGTTGTGTCATCAATGCAAGTTCAAAAACTAATCAGCTCAGAAAGTAACTTTGTTTCATTACGGTCTGGCTGTGAAGATGTTCTTAGAACAGTGCTGCTAAACACGGTAGCACTGTTTATATGGTGTAAAATACTCCCAATGATTTCGTTCCTTTCCAGGATCATCTTTGTAATTGAAACATACATATATAGCGCCGCTCACAGATTCAGTGGCGCTCCCGACCCAAGCTAGTGCTCCCGCTAACAAATAGTATAGTCTTCAGGCGTTTACGAAACAGGGGAAGAGAAAGGCCAAGAAGCTCAGAACGTAGCTTGTGAGGAAGGCGGTTCCAACAAGTAGGGCCAATATATGCGAAGCTTCTGGACTGGGCCGTAGCTCCACGCATGCGCTGGACAACTAGAAGGCCATTAGCAGCCGAGCGAAGGGCAGAGCGGTCAGGAAGAGTGGAGTCCAACACCCTACCAAAAAAAGGAAAAGACAACAATGCTGAAAGAAATCAACTGAATTTTAAAAAATTTGTTAAACATAGCTAAAACACATTTACTGACGAAACTGTAAAGAGATTGTAGTTGTGTCATCAATGCAAGTTCAAAAACTAATCAGCTCAGAAAGTAACTTTGTTTCATTACGGTCTGGCTGTGAAGATGTTCTTAGAACAGTGCTGCTAAACACGGTAGCACTGTTTATATGGTGTAAAATACTCCCAATGATTTCGTTCCTTTCCAGGATCATCTTTGTAATTGAAACATACATATATAGCGCCGCTCACAGATTCAGTGGCGCTCCCGACCCAAGCTAGTGCTCCCGCTAACAAATAGTATAGTCTTCAGGCGTTTACGAAACAGGGGAAGAGAAAGGCCAAGAAGCTCAGAACGTAGCTTGTGAGGAAGGCGGTTCCAACAAGTAGGGCCAATATATGCGAAGCTTCTGGACTGGGCCGTAGCTCCACGCATGCGCTGGACAACTAGAAGGCCATTAGCAGCCGAGCGAAGGGCAGAGCGGTCAGGAAGAGTGGAGACCAAGTTACACAGTGCCCGAAGATAAGAGGGGGCTACCCCGAGAAGAGAGTTGCGCATAAGTGTCAGAATCTTGAACTCAAAACTGAATAGTCTTCCATTAAAATTAAAATATTGAACCCTCCAAATAGTTCAGATTTCATCTTTACGCCTCCTTTTTTAGTTATTTTGTATAGCCATGTTTCAGCACTTTTGTGTGATCCTAGAAAAATATTATGCATTTGCTTGGATACATATCTACAATGAAGATATGTATCCAAGCACATGTTCTACATCCAATGTCATCCATGTTATATTACTGTGTGTAAACAAGGATTATATTTTAGTGCAGATACTGGATTTTACTCCATGCTCACAAAAAAGGCTGTATATACAACATAGTGTACACAAGTTTGGAACTGTATGATCTTACCCCGCCCATTGTAATGCCGTCAATAAGAGCTATCCAAGGCACTTTGAGTGTTCCTGAAACCAGTTCAACAAAATCTACAGCGAGTATTCTGAACATTAAGTCTGCAGTTCATGCAAGGAACAAGCTGAGTAGCTGTTCAAGGGTGTGACCAATTATAACATTTGCATCACAAATCATTAAACTGTGTCACTGGTGTAGAAGAACCATTTAGCAATCCTATTGTTAGCCCTGACAGATATGTCAACATGACAACTGCTGCACTGCACCTCAACTACAGTGCCTAACAGTCCACAAATAGAATTTTTTGCATGACATGCATCCTATTGTTATATTTATTAATCAGACCATAAAGTTAAAAGCATGAACCAATTGTGAAAAGGCCTGAACCTTATCTCTCCACGTGACAAGTCCAGCACTCAACTTCTTGGCAGCCATGCCTATGACATGCTATGGGAATTAAAATCCCAATGCACAGCAGAATAGCCAGCAAATTAAACAAAACATAAATGTGTGTTGAACAGAATTCATTATAATGTCACTAGCAGCAATTCATTCAATGTGTCGCTACTTTACAAAAGCAGAAATGATATATTCAAACTAGAATACCGATTGCATTGTTCAATATGTATTCCTCTCGGAAAAAATCCTTCTGCACACTTTTATCCGCAGCAGTCTTGGCATCTGCAATAGCTAAACAAACAGGACACAGTTGATATTATAACTTTTAAACTTTCATTGTTTTTATTCTGCTACTATAATTCTACTTGTTGGGATTGCAAATTTCAATTAAACCTTTTTCCAAGGAGGTTCACTATCACAGTATAATTTGGGAATGTGTATAAAAAAATTTCTGCTCCTTTCCTGACTATTCGTTCTGTGCTAGAGTCAACACTGCAAAGCCTTAAAAAGCATCTGAGGTTTCTACCTCGAATGTCTCCTCCGGCACAAAATGCTTTGTCACCGGTGCCTTTGATTATCACGAACTTCACTGATGACTCATCGTTCCACTTCTGCAACACAACAGAAAAACAATCACATAACAACACAAATATAAAAACAAATGTACAGAAATAAAATCTTAGTTTTTAAAATCGATGTTGGTTATAGCTAATTTGTCTAATCATCAAGTACACACACATGCACGCATGCACACATACATGCCCGTACGCACACACAAACATGCACGCAAGCACACACAAACACTCATGCACATACATGCACAAACACGCACATACAAACTTAGACACTTCAAGATGCCCACGCCTCAATAATTTATTTTTTAACCCTCTACCAACGGAAGGCATATGATTTCCGACGCCATTAACTAAGCTTTGGTTGGCAGAAGGGTTACTAAGAGCACAAAGACAACTAATGCATTATTCTAGCACCAAATGACACTTAGCAGTGGCACAGAGACGCCTCTGATCTATTCTAATCTATATAAGGTATGGATGTATGTATGTATGCATGTATGTATGTACACTTGTTATAGCGCCCCTTCCAGCTCACTACTCACTACTCCCGACTACAGCGTGGACACCGCATCAGAGTTTCACACCGAAGCGCTGAGCAATTGCGAGCGAAGAACTTGCTTGAGGTGGATTCGAAGCTGCAACCCACCGGCTGAGTGGCAATATATAAATCTCTGATTGCCAAGACGTCAACTACCTTCAGCTGAGGCAAGATCTTCCTAATCATTGACAGGTCCAAGGCATTCAGCGCCTTTGGTCGGTTCAACGTGATCAATCCCTTGTCACCGATTTTCTCGATTATCACATCGTCGGTCGATGATGCGCTCGAAGACATCGGCCGAAACGCCTGTAACGTAATGGAAACACCAAGACATTTATATAGCTCATTCATATAATAAAGAGGTCTTTATATAGCTCATTCATATAGGTCATTTACAAGTTCATTTATATAGCTCATTTATAAGTTCATTTATATAGCTCATTTATAAGTTCATTTATATAGCTCATTTATTATTCATTTATATAGCTCATTTATATAGTTAATTTACATAACTCCTTGCATTCATTGGTTATAGGAGATTAACAGCAGTGTGTTTCTTTGAGCATATTGGCCTTGAAATAGATGCTGGCTCATCCATTTGTTGTTAATATCATAACAACACCAGACAAAAGATCTCTATTCATTATTGCCATAAGGGAGTTTTTACACAGCACACCTTCAAGGCAATATTATCAGAAGCGCTCCCAGTCCAACCACAGTTAAATACAAATATAAATGCAATAGATACACGAATAAGTATGTGCGTGTGTGTATGTGTATACATGTGCATCTAAAAATAAGGTGCCTTTTAAGTAAACTAGAATTTCCGAGAAACACTGTCTTTGAGGGCTTTATCGAACACTGCCTTACAACAATGTTATGCAATAAAAAGGTCTTTCTTTTACATTAGTGCAGGGCTTTTCTTAGCGTGCAATAATTGTTGACAAAATGTGCAGTTCTAAATGGATTTGTGCAGTTGTAAAAACACTTCTGTGAAGCTAGAAATAGTAAAAAAAGTCATTTACCAAGTGACTCTGTAATACTTGTATTCTGCAGACAGCCCTAAAACACAAACAAATATTTCAGCAACTTAGAGATACTTATTCTACAGCTTAGTTTGATAGTTTACAAGTAGAAATCTTACAGCACCTTTCTACGAAAGAATGTGAGGCAAAGAATATGTATAATGAATACTGCTAAAACATAAAACATTTTATAGTAGGCCTACTCGACACATTTATTAAGGCACCGATAAATCAAAAAGGTAAAAACTGTTTTGCATAAAAGCGCAAAAGTCTCTGGCAAATCCCAAATCAAACTTTCTTCCACCAATGGCCCACACTGAAAGCCATGGCTAATGAATCTGCCTCTGATGTTGAAACAAGTCCAACTGATTACCTTGAAATGGCATTCAAGTTCATAGGACTGAAAACTCGTGATGGCATTTCGGAAATAGGTTAACTATAACAAAGAAAAACAAATGAAGGTAGCAAAAGTATTTGAAAAGATAAAACGACTGAAGTTAGAGATATTCATTGGCTTCAGGGCACATTTCCAGGTACACCATGCTTAACACAAGTTTATAACTCATTCAAAAGAAAACGACATTTGCTAAATCTGATTTTGGCAGCACGAAAAAGTTTATTCTTCACATCGCATCAGACCAATGCTAAAAAATTGATATTTATGGTATCAATTGACATTTAAAATTTTGGCAAAACTCCGAACTCCGGTCCCAAATTATTTCACAGCATTTGTCTTACCGTCACTTCACAGCATTTGTAGATAACTGCCGAAAACGTTTATTGCACTCAAAAAATCAGAAAAATCATCCCGCTTCCTGTTTTGGGGTCGCAGTTTAGCGTCGTTAATTTCTTTTCTTCTAATTAAGGGATTGCCGCATGGTTGATAAATGGAAGCTGGATTGATGATTTTCATTCATGTATTTCAACATGCATCCAGTTTCCATTTCTCAAGCGATGTATCATTAATCCGGCTTCCAGTTCTCAAGCGATGTATCATTAATCCGGCTTCCAGCTTCTCAAGCGTTATTTTTGTCAATCCAGCTTCTATTTCACCTATAAGGAACCTTATAACCCATTACTTCCATTCACCATTTGCCGGTGAGCCAATAATATTTAACAACCTCAGCACATCGCTTGAGAAATGGAAGCTGGATGCATGTTGAAATACATGAATGAAAATCATCAATCCAGCTTCCATTTATCAAGCATGCGGTAATTAACGACGCTAAACTGCGGGATTACCCTGTTTTGGTCTGAAGATTTTTATTGTAACTTCAGCGGCGATTAGTATTTTAGTCACAGATGAAAATATTGATAACAAACCACGAAGTGGGATGACAGATGAAAATCATCAGACCAAAACAAGAAGCGGGATGAATGTACTCAGAATGTACTGGTAACCAAAATGTCCTCAATAATGACGTCATTGTATATGAGGGTGAGTAAGAAAGCATTGGAGAAGCATATCTATGTGATAAGCCATGCGAAATAATTTGGGACCGGAGTTCGGAGTTTTGCCAAAAAAATTTAAAAACACATCTAAATTATCATGACCAAATCCAAAGTGTATAGAGCAAGTCCTTCACTCGCAATTGCTCACGAGTGTCCGCGTTGTAGTCGGGAGCGCCACTTAGAAGATCTCTTGAAGGGGCGCTATATAATAAGTGCATAATATGCATACGTTCATCTTTAGGCCTACATAATATCCAATGCATCCCTAGGGCCTAGACCGCCTCTGCCAGTTTTCTTATCCATTCTGTCCGGAAATTAAAAGCTTGGCACACATTGGCGAACACGCAGAGGTTAAGACAACACTGTGAATAACAGCAACGATACAACATTTCAACCGTTGCATTGAGTGTTTAAATAGGAAAAACTTGAAAATCGGTGATTGACCTAACCACAAATCCACGAAGTTTGTTTCCAGCGACGAAATTATACCGGAAACGGAATAACGCTCAGAAACCATAGATATATTAATCGTAATCGTAATCTCGAGACTTCTACAGCGCCCACAAAAGCCAAGTCACGGGAGCCAGCTTATTCACAGTCGCTTAATCAAAACAAAATCGATAGGCAGCAGGTCAAGTCCGGAGAGTTAGGCAGGCAGATAGATGGACGGCTAAGGTGGGTGATGTTTAGAGTTGAAATGACGTAGGAAGTGAGGAGAAGAGGAAGAATCAGGATATGATTTGTAAAAGAGCAATGTTTTCAGTTTTGAGTGAAAGACCTGTGGGAAGATAGCGACAGATGGAGGTTTGGTGAGCTCGTATGGTGGGTCGTATGTTTGACGTAGTGCTGGTGGAAGTTTGTTCCAAAGAGGTGGAACGGCAATGGCTATGGCCCTATGGGGCGGTTTGCGAATTTCAGTGATGTAGGCCTAGTGATGGGAGGGCGAAGCAGTGTAATGGACGATGAGGAGCGTATTGAACGTGTTGAACGAAGTGGCTGAATGGTGAACAAATTAGGCTACGTTTTTATGACGTTATTTTAACGTTCATGAACTTGACAAACTCACCAACTTTTCAAATGGCGTCATCATATGATTTGATTGTAATAACAATTAAAGGCCTTATAGTCTACGACTAAGACATGCCTCTCCAGGTATCTGAATATTCACGCCACCTACCTTGGGAGACGGTATGATCACGTTATAAACATGGCTTCGAAGCGAGGAGGAACTTGTTGTGCAGCTATAAATTGTAGCTATAAATTGTGGCGTTACCGCTTACATTTCACAAACTTTTGTCGTAGACTATAGTATCTTTCGTAATAATGGCTACTGTCGCCATTTTTTTACATTTCAGGCAAATCAGGAGCACATGCTAAAAGTTTTGACCGAGTTATGGCAATTTTTTCGGGTGTACTTTTCATCGGGACACAGCAATAAAGCTCTGACCTAGCATCTCGCTCTGTCTCTGCGTAGGCTCTGTTCTCGTGTAGGGCCCATTGTCCATGCAGCCATTTCATTCCAAAGTTGTAACGAACTTGTAGATGTAGGCTGAGAATCCTGAGATTCAATATTGAAACGTTTTTATTCAGCAATAGATAGATTAACCAAATTTAATGGTGACTTTAAGTTCTGCGATAAACAATATTTCTTAGTATCATGTCAAGTTGTCAACAAAGTCGCATGATTAGGCATACTATAATATACACATACAGGTCAAATGTAATCAATTTGCCTCAGACCGGATACGGCGGCCTCTAAAAGATGCACGAAGGTGCATCGTAGTCCATGTCATCTTCATCCTCTTCGTCTCCCGATGTCGTTAGCTCCTGTGTGTCCGAAGTGTCCGTTAGCTCATGAAGACCGTCGTCGCGAGAGGAGCCACCATCTCTCGATGCATTGGAGGAGTCACCTTTTTTCTTACCACGGGAGGAGCCACCTTTTTTCGAAACACGAGAGGAGTCACCTTCCTTCGAATCATGGGAGGAGCCACCTTCTTCGTCACCTTCTTCGTCACCTTCTCTTGAAACACGGGAGGAGCCACTTTTTTTCTTTCCACGGGAGGAACCACCTTTTTCCGAAACACGAGAGGAGTCACCTTCTTCCGAACCATGGGAGGAGTCACCTTCTTCCGGAGCATGGGAGGAGTCACCTTCTTCCGAAGCATGGGAGGAGTCACCTTCTCTTGAAACACGGGAGGAGCCACCTTGTTTCTTACCACGGGAGGAGCCACCTTTTTTCGAAACACGAGTGGAGTCACCTTCTTCCGAAGTATGGGGGGAGTCGCCTTCTTCCGAAGCATGGGAGGAGTCACCTTCTCTTGAAACATGGGAGGAGCCACCTTTTTTCTTACCACGGGAGGAGCCACCTTTTTTCGAAACACGAGATGGGTCACCTTCCTCCGAAGCATGGGAGGGGTCACCTTCTTCCGAAGCATGGGAGGAGTCACCTTCTTCCGAAGCATGGGAGGGGTCACCTTCTTCCGAAGCATGGGAGGAGCCACCTTTTTTCTTACCACGGGAGGAACCACCTTTTTTCGAAACACGAGAGGGGTCACCTTCCTCCGAAGCATGGGAGGGGTCACCTTCTTCCGAAGCATGGGAGGGGTCACCTTCTTCCGAAGCATGGGAGGAGCCACCTTTTTTCTTACCACGGGAGGGACCACCTTTTTTCGAAACACGAGAGGGGTCACCTTCCTCCGAAGCATGGGAGGGGTTACCTTCTTCCGAAGCATGGGAGAGGTCACCTTCTTCCGAAGCATGGGAGGAGCCACCTTTTTTCTTACCACGGGAGGAACCACCTTTTTTCGAAACACGAGAGGGGTCACCTTCCTCCGAAGCATGGGAGGGGTCACCTTCTTCCGAAGCATGTGAGGAGCCACCTTTTTTCTTACCACGGGAGGAACCACCTTTTTTCGAAACACGAGAGGAGTCACCTTCTTTGGAACCATGGTAGTAGCCACCTTCTCCCGACGTGCTGCCCTTCTCTCCGTCGCTCGGTCGGTTCTTCGACAGCTCATCGTCGGCTGAGTGGCCGGTTCTCTCGGTGTTCAAAGCGTCGAGCTCGACTAACGACGAAACTACCGCCGGAAAGACCTGAACCTTCTCATCGTCGTCACCCTCGAACATGAAGAGTGGAGCGATTTCCGGATCCAGATTCTCCTCCTGATCCAACCGCATCACCGTTGCCTCGTCCATCTCATCCGCCGGTTCATCGGGACGTCTGCTTTCCGCAGGGTGATCTTCCACGTCTTCATCTTCCTGCAGGGCATCGTCCCTGACCTCTGCGCCACCGGCGTGACCTTTGCCGCCGCCGCGCGATGACTGGCCCGTTGTCTCGTCGTACTCCGGGGTGAATATGCCCTCGACGTCATCTAGCGACATCGACTTGGCAATTTCCGGTGTTTCGGACTTCTCGTCTGTGTATCTACCCTCCGCGTCCACTTTCCCGCCTGCGTATCTACCCTCCGCGTCCACTTTCCCGCCTGCGTATCTACCCTCCGCGTCCACTTTCCCGCCTGCGTATCTACCCTCCGCGTCCACTTTTCCGCCTGCGTATCTACCTTCCGCGTCCACTTTCCCGCCTGCGTATCTACCTTCCGCGTCCACTTTCCCGCCTGCGTATCTACCTTCCGCGTCCACTTTCTCGCCAGCGTATCTACCCTCCGCGTCCATTTTCTCTCCTACGTATCTACCATCCGCGTCCACTTCGTCGCCTGCGTATCTACCCTCCGCGTCCACTTTGTCGCCTCGAAGAACAGCACTCTTCCCGTCTCCAGCCTTCCCGGTCTTGGTTTTACCCTTCGCCATCAGTTCAGAACTCGTCTCTCCGTCCTCCGCTGGTCTGGAGAACATGTCGACATAGTCAGCGGCTTTTTCGCCTTCATCCTCTTTCGAACGGGGAACACGTTTTCCGCCTTTTCCAGCACCTGATTTTCCCACTGCAGCGTCCTTATTTCGGGTGACCCCTCCACGTCCGCCCGAGGAAGGACCCTGCAGTTTGGCCTCGGAGCCTTCCTCCGAGGAGACCCCGACGGCCCCTTCTCCCTCAGCGTCCTTACCCCGGAGCGATTTCTGCTGTCCTGCAGGGGTCGGCTTTGACGGTCGTTTCGTTGATGCTACTCCTCCCCCGATCGCTCCACCCGGCTCCGACTTACGCCCAACCTTTTCCGCCCCAGGTCTCTGCTCCGCCTTTGCCGCGGCTGCCCTTCCCTTCCCTATGGACGTATTCCGGACCGCCTTTGCATCGGGAACTTCGGATCCGCGCACGGCCGCGTTGCTGTCCCTCTGCGCGCTGTCCTCTTGAGCGGATGACCTTGGCTGTGACCCAATTGAAGACTGTCGAGTGTCTCTCCGTGGACGGTTGCTGAGCCGGGGTATGTTTCGGATGTCTGGGTATTCGTTGACCCGTGGCCAAGCCTTGGGAGGTCTCGGTTGGTCGTGCATCAGTGGCATCAACTCAGGCATGCGTTCGCCGTATTTCTTTTGCAGATATCCGCCGTAGACGTTGTAGTCCTCGTGTCTTGTGACGTCTGCGGAAAGTAAACAGAGAACGTTTCAGTCTTTAATAGAACGGTTCTTTCAAATTAACGGCAGAACGGGTCTTGTTCTTTCTGACTCGTTATTGTCCCCATGGCTCCCCCTTGTTTGTGCTCCGATAGGGTTTGCTCAACCTTAAAACAGTCCGTATCAGCCGAGGTTGGGTAATGCAATGTAAATCTTCGAGAATTTCTCAGCGCACACAAAAGCCACGTCAGGGAGACCATGGCAGCTTATACAGCTTATTAGGAGTGACTTGGGTAAGGAGCGCTCCTGAGTAGTAACCTTGAAGGGCGCTATATAAATCTCCATGATGAATTAATGAATGGATGTGGATGGATCAATAAATGAATGGTTGGAAAAGTAGATGGATGGGTGGATCTGAGAATGGATGGATGGATGGAGAGAAGGAAGGAGGGTACAAAAAGGATGCCTGACAGGACATTGATGCATGCATGGTTGGATGTAGGATGGATGACTGAATAATTGGATGGATTGCCAGATAGATGTATGGATGGATATATAGATGGACGGAAGATGGACTGACGGAAGGATAAACAACTGAAGTCATAATTATAGCTCCTATATAATTTATATATCGTGTTTGAGACCTAGGCATCGTTTCTTCTTTGCCATGTGATTGAGACGACACTGAATGAGTTCTCGCATCTGCGTGACGTCATAGACTCGCGCGATGGACTGCAGATATCCGATGTCCCTGCGAGACAGGTCCGTGTACATGGCGACGACCTGGAAGTCAACTGACGTCATCTTCCGACCCCGACCAATGCGCGCAGGCGGTTCGTCCCCGGTCGTAAACAGGTATTTGCCTGCGCAGAAGAAAGTATTTATCATTAGTATTCAGCGGTTCCCAATCCCAACCCGTGGCCCGCATGCCTAAAAAATGGCCCCATTTCACAAAGAATTAACAAAAATGTATGAAAAAAGTGAAAATTTGGATAGGATAGAACAATAGTTATTTTCTATTACAAATTATTTTAGTTTGACGTCTATAAATAACATCAAACATTTTAGTTTGAATCAATTATAACAATTTTATATGTTTTTAGTTAATTTAATTTGTGGCCCATAATGTCCTTTAAGGCTTTAACCAAAGATGCCTTAAGTACAAAAAAGAGGCCCTCGATCGTGTCCTCCAGGCTCCAACCTATAAAAAGTGGCCCTAAACTCCCAAAAGGCTGGGAATCACTGTAGTCTGTATTAGGCCTACTTAATTTTTACATTTGGGCTTGTAACAATCTGTAACGTAACTTAGTGGCTGTAACAATGTAACAATTGTTCTTAGTTTGGAGTGCAGGGAAAAGTGAAGCCTGATTTGTAAAATGATAAACAGGTAAACAATATCAGATTGCTAATTACCTGTGCAGGGCCGGCCTTAGCCCAAGTGGCGCCCTAGGCAAGGCATACATTTGGCGCCTCAGGCATAGGCCTGCATTAGGATTTTATTTCGGGGGATGTTTTCTTGACCGTGAATTTTGAGGTGCGTACACGCTGCGGGCGACTTTTTTGGTCGAAATTTTCTAACGACTTTTGTTAGTCGTCGAATTTTCTGACGTCCAAAAAACGCTATTTTCCGCGATTTTCGACTATTTTCTGCTCAGAATTACATTACACACTGTCATGTGCTAGCAAATGCATAATTATTTCATTTTTACATTATTTCATTTAGGGGAGGGGGCGGTGTTCAAACACCCAAAACATCCACCTAGCTACGGTCTGGTAGGCCTATAGGCTACGCTCAACTGAGTAATTCATTATAATTTTTTTATTAGTGCACTGAAAGCTGGATATAATATTCAATTTTGTGAAGAATGGTATAAGTTTCAAAATATTAAAATACACTCTTGTGGAAATGGCGCCCTCTTTGTGGAAATGGCGCCCTCTAGAACTTGCAATGGCGACCCATGCAACTGCCTGCTTTGCCTATGCCTTAGGTCGGTTCTGCCTCAGCTACTGCCCTTTCTTCATCGTCGTCCCTACTAGACTATTTTATTTCAATATGAATAAAGGGCAGGCTGTAATGTTGTAATCCCATCTTCATACTCAGCAAGGCCCACACCCATGCATTTCATACATTTCATTTCTTGCAACATCTTCACTCTCGAAATTGAGCGTCGCGTATTTTAACCTGTCTCCTAAAGCAAAGAGCATAGCCTACGGAATGTCGTTAAAAATCGAATTTTATTTGTCGATTTAAAATTTATACAGTCCTTGAAATTGAATTAGGTCTGCCTGAACAGTGAACAGGTGCAAAGAATCCTTAATTATTTTAAATTCTTTCCATTGGCAAAAGTTTCGAGTTTAAAAGAATTATAGTGTAAAAAAATAAATTCGCTGTTGCCGCGGCGCCCCCCAAAGACTGCGGCGCCCTAGGCAACTGCCTACTTTGCCTATAGGTAAGGCCGGCCCTGTACCTGTGGGACAGATGACTCTTGCAGATAGCGGTCCGTAATCGGGCAGGGTGCGTTTCCCATTGAGTCCTACAATTATAAAATAACATCTTGTGAGAGTCAACTCACTATTATACACAACAGTAAGACTTATTTAATGGATATATAGATGAGTCTATATGTAGTACATACATGTATATCTATCATAGGATATAGGCGCTATGTATACAGGCCAACATTAGACCTATATAATATATAATAATATATAATATATATCGTATGATTATTATGATTATGATTATTACAGACGATAAAGAACGGAGGCTACATAGCACAGATAGACAGTGATAGTCAAACAGACAGACACATACACGCATGCAGACACGGACAAACATAAACTAGAGAAGCAAGCATGAATAGACAGATAGACAATAATAGATTATATATATATATATATATATATATAATTTATAGGCTATATATATATATATATATATATATATATATATATATATATATATATATATATATACCTGGCAGCTGTGTCCTTTGCCTTCCTCCGGAAACACCATCTCTATAAGAAAAGCATTTGATATAAATAACTTTAAGTCCTTTAAGTTTAATATATGCATATATATATTAATATGTGTAAAAATATACATATCACAGAAGACTCCAGTTGCGGCGCCAGGATTTCAGTTTTGGGGGTGCTGAGTCCTCGTGGAGGAAATTTTTTAAATTTAGGTCTATTTTAGTCATCCGGTCGAAAATCGTAGAAATATACGCAGTTTTGCATGTAAAAAACCCGGATGACCTTTTTTTAGGGGGCTTAGCCTTTTATGGGGGGTGGGTGGGCTTAGCAGCCCTAGCCCCCACTAACGCCGCCACTGGAAGACTATCTCATTCAAACTGCATAGGCCTACGTTTAGCCTTCTCTACCTCTGTTCGAGACCTTGGAGTCATCTTAGAGACTTAGACCAAGAACTACCGGGTAGATGTCCTTCGATCTCTAAGCACATCTCTTCCCTGTCACGTGCCTGCTATTAGCCTACCAAATTCCACAGCTGCGCGTCGTTGTTCGCTCTCTCTCATAACAGTTACTGCATCTTCTACTCTTGTCCATGCCTTTGTTTGCAGCCGCTTAGATTACTGGTCCTCTCCAGTGGCGGCGCTAGGGGGGCTGGGGGGCTAAGCCCCCCCTACAAGAGGCTCAGCCCCCCCTGAAAAGGGCCATCCGAATTTTTTAAAATTGAAATATCCACAATTTTCGGCTGACGGCTAAAAAAAGTCGTCAGAAATTTTTGCGGCGGAAATGGAAAATTTAATTTTCATGGGATTTCGGTGGATGGCTTAAAAAAAGGTCGTCAGATATTTTGGCGGCGGAAATGGAAAATTTTCATGGGATTTCGGTGGATGACTAAAAAAAAGTCGTCAAAAATTTTGGCGGCGAAAATGGAAAATTTTTGCCTGAGGCTTCAGCCCCCGAAACTGAAATCCTGGCGCCGCCACTGATCCTCTCTTTATGTTGGCCTCCCGCAGGTCCCCCTGAACTCTTTGGTTAGGGACTTAGGGTTCTTCGATCTGCCGCACGCTTGGTTGGTGGCATCTTCCGGTTTGCTCACGTTTCTGCCTTCATGAGGGACGACCTCCACTGGCTCCCACTGCAGCAAGATATAGCTTTTAGAGTGTCATCTATTGCTTGGCGCTGCATCCTGGCTCAAGCTCCATCGTACCTATGTGAGCTTTTTACTTCTGTCTCCGTTTTTCTGGGCCGTTGTTCAATGCGGTCAGCTGCCCGTGGTGACTATCTTGTCCCTTTTTGTCGTACCACTGCCATGCAGCGAAGAGCATTCTCCGTGTATGGTCCAGCTATCTTGAATGGCCTCCCTGCGGCTCTCCGCTCACAGTCTCACTTCCCCGTGACTCTGCAGGATCTTTCTATCGTCTTCTCAATTCCTTTCTTTTCGACCAGGCCTGGGTTGGGAGTGCCTCTGAGTAGTGATCTTGAAGGGGCGCTATATAAATTTGTGATTGACTGATTGGTTTAGGCCTAAGAATAGCAGCCTTTCATAGCCTTCTGTAGATGTAGGCCTATAGCCAGGCTGTGGGACCATGCCTATTATTTTTGCAACGTGAGACCAGCGGGACGTACATTATTCTACCATCATAATTTAGGCCTATGCTATATTATATAAAGGCCTATTCCCACTATCGCAGATGCAATAACAATTATCACAATGCGGTGGCTTTAATTTGCCGTCGTTTATCTACTAACTTACTTACTTCCAGTTGGATTGTTCCGTTGCTACATCCTCCATCTTTAGCTTTCAAAGTCGATTTTCTGAAATCATTGACAGACTTATCTGAATTAAAGTTATACACATACAAACCAATTTAATTTCAGACCTGTCACCTTACGAGTTACGACCTATACAGCACATCTGAATCTAGACTTTGTTGGTTAAACCAGTCTAACTTCGTAGCCTATACCCATAGACCCATCCGAATTTAGGTCCATACCGGTACGTGGGCTATTTATAAACCATCTAACAGTCATAACCTAGCTAGTATTTAGGGCCATAGACCTTTTCGAATTAATTGTGTCCTATATAGGACGAACAATCTAACTTCAAAGTAAAACATATGGATATAGGTCTACCTAAATTTCACCCATAGGTTACAAACTGATTTCTATATTCGGACTATTATAGACCTGACAAGTGTATATATATAGACCTAATCGCAAGCTCCGAACTTCTATAGCGCCACTCGAAAGCCAAGTGCAGGGCACCATACAGCTTTTTCAAAATCGTTGACCTATCAGAGTTTACTAACCTAAGTTCAGCCCAAATGATATATCTGAGTTTAAACGTACCTAGGCTACATATCTAGACTGTTAATTGCTGATGACGAAGACGACTATAACCTAAACTGACAATAAACAAAGAGTTCAGAGCTCGAGCCATCTTGCGAATGATTACCTCTGCTCTGAATCGAGTGTTCCGTCGAAGGCAGTGTGTGTGTGCCTGAATGAACTCTTCAATCCGACGCATGTAATGTGATAGTCCATCCGCGTCTGATACGTGTTAACAATGACGTCATAAGCGTGATTTTAGAATAAGTCAGATCAGATTAATAATATTATTCGTGTTTTTAAGTTCAAACGCAGTAGCTCTGACGTCATAATAATATGAGGCCTATTATTATGAAGGGACTTTCGAGGTCATGCAAGGTTGCCTCTTAAATAATAATACGTAAAATTGCAACACTGAGTCTATTATAATTCATCAATATATACACAGGTACGTATCATTTAGTTATTATTAAGATAATCAACAGAACTTGTAAAAGATTTGGTGTAATTACAGCATCGGGGACCGTGTGTGTCGGTTAGGTTCAGGTCAGGCGTCGTGAGGGTCAGTTAGGGTGAACCCGGTGAGGTTATGCGTCGTAACGGTCTGTTAGGATCACCTTAAGCGTAGTGAGGGTCGGTTAGGGTTAGTGTCGTCATTAGATACTATACAAAGATATTGTGTATGCTTCGGTCCCCGATACTGCAATTTCGCCAAAGCTTTCAGAGGCTTGCAACACATTCATGCAAATATCGACATTATTTTATACTTAGGCTTTGGGCCTACTCTGCAAATCTATTTAATTGTGGTGTCCCATGCAATGGAGAGCACCAACTTCTACAGCGTCTCTCAGGACCGCATTAACGCTATTATAGTGTGGAATTATAGCTACTGCGATTGCATTACTTGCCCAAGGAAGCTTTTCTTATGTAGGCCGATTTGTTTTTCAGTAAAAGTGTCAGATTACCTAATAGGCTACAGTGACAGTAGACGCCTTAAAATAGCTATACACATGGGCGGATAAAAAAATTGGAAGGGGGGGCAAATTTTTTTAGACTCGAGTATGTAAAAATTTTCTTTGGTCTTTAGCCAAAAAACTAATGACCTTTTTCGGAAAAAGATACCACTTTCCACGCCAGAAAAGCTGACAACTTTTTAATCTGCTGGTCGAAATCTCGGGCAAGAAGATACCATTTCCCAAAAACCTTTACCATTTCCCCACCAAAATAGCTGATGTCCTATTTTTTAGTAATCCTTTACCCACTGTATTGTTGAAAACCTGTGTACGAAAACATCATGGGGAGGGGCTACGAAACTGATGGGAGGGGGGCATGTCCACTTTCCTCGCCAGAATGACTGGTGAGAAATAAGGAAATTTCTAAATGGGGGGTCGGGGGGCATGGCCGGATTTGCCCTCATGGATCCGCCCCTGGCTATACACATCGTCTATATATCTTATAGGCCTACCTATACATTGTCGATAAGTAATTAATTAAACAAATAATGACTTCGCATTTTTTTAGGTTGCAGCAAAACCAATGACTCCATATGCAATTGTCCTACACTGTCCTACAGCTTCTCATTGCTTCCCCACAGCAATGTTACACAGTCCTTTTCATCATCCTTTGAAGTTCAGGCTAGACTTAAAAGCAGTCAACGCAAATAAAACTTAACTGCTACACATCCATAAAAAGTTACATCAAGTCCCTAAGTTAGTAGCTGTCAAATCTAAAAAATCATAAGCGAATGTCACACGTACACACACAGAGACCGTTCTTTAGCAGAGTTACACAAAAATGTGACACCAGCCAGCAACACAGAAATGTCTAATATAACAATGTCTAATATAACCATGAAAAGCTGACAAAACAAAGGCTATGCAGAACTTCGCTCACGTAATAACTAAGAACATTCTTCACTCATAAGGATTACTTTGGTCAACTTGGTTTCGATAAGAAGCACGCATCAGACAGACAGACAGACAGACAGACAGACAGACAGACAGACAGACAGACAGACAGACAGACAGACAGACAGACAGACAGACAGTAGCAGTCAGCAAACCAATATATGCTAGTAAAAACTAGCGACAGTAGATCGAAAGTGGCAAGTCAATTCAAACAACCTTATCATGACAATTGGAATAGAAGCACTGATCAATGTACATGCCTTGCCTAGTGTGACAGAATTATAAACAACTTAAAATACTATTTAGTAAATAAATTAATAATATCAGCTGGAGAAACTTGTTGGCACCATTCTTGCATAAAATGCTGAAAAAATCATTTGGCACAGACAAAGAATCACTTTAAAAACCAACTCCAACTTTAAACATAAAATTATTATTTCTATTTTAATTAAAATTTCCAAATTTCTATTGTGGTTGTTGTGCAAGTGCATTGTTTTAAACTTGTTGCCATTAACGATGTTTACTTCCAATTTTTCATTCTCAATTCGTGGACTTTGAATTGTTTCGTCAGTTTTAACTCATTTTTGTCATAAAATTTGTTAGACTGTAGACTTTTATGTAACACATTCGTTATAAAGACGCTTTGCCCTTGACCCAAGCACTAGCCAGCACAGCTGGAAATACAATACAAATTAGGATGGTTAACTGGAAACTAAAAGTCCTTGCAGTATGCAAAGCAAGGTCTTGTAAGAATTAATAAAAATTAAAGGATACACTTACTTGCTTACTGTTGGATCAAATAGGCAAACCACAACAATTTTACAAAATTCATGATGAAAGACAAGTAGGTGAATGATTATATAATAATAATAATCACTATAATACCTAATAAATATAAAATTCATATACTATAAAATTTCTAAATTATCCACTTGTATAGTCGATTCGAAGAAACTTAAATAAATTCAGAAAAATACGGCAACATTTCATAAGCAGTTATTCTCAGGAAAACTTTACTCTAAGTGGAATGCACTTCTGTTTTGTTTGGTGAATGCACAGAAATAGATCTAAAAGTTGGTCCTGGAACTTTTGTCGAGTGTAAAACAAGTTGAAAGAGATTCCAGCTGTCAACAGACGACCCCCAAAAGAAAATAGAATTGTAGCCAATAACAGACAAGCTCAGGACGGCCAATGAGTTTGATTACTTTTGTCGACCTTAGGCAATATTAGTCATCTATTTACAAAAAGCTAGAGATATTATCCTGCAGGTTTGTACAACCATTAAAAAATCCTCGTTTTCCGTTCAAACGTCTAGATGACTGAACGAAACTCACGAGTCGAAAATGTCATAACAATGCACAGACGGTCCGAGTCATTTCTGCCAGACTCACTCACACATATCCAAATCTGACTCCAACAATTCATGCTGAGCTGTCACCCTGCCCTGCGAGCGGCCGACTCAAATGACTCCTTCAAATCAGGACTGAAGACCTGTTTATCTTCCAATGCCTAAGCCTACTGTTAGCTGTACACGAGTCACCCAGGTTGCAACAGCATGGCTGTGTAACATAAACTGTCATTATTATTTTTCGTGTTCATACTATTAATTGTAATCATACAGCGCCGTCAGTAGCCTATAAAACTAAATAAATATTATTATTATTTTCCTAAACCTGAGGTATTTATGATCCTTCAGCTGTTCAAACCTACATACTGCGATGGGAGTGGTGCTCATCTAGAATGACCTCATCTTCACATCATCATCACTATTATTATCATCATCATCATTATCATCATTAATATTATTTTTATGCCCAAAATATTTATAATCCCTTAGGCATTCCAAACTATATCCAGAGATGTAATTGATGACGCTCTGGAATGGCAAATCACTCAGCAATATTATTATTATTATGATTAATATTATTTTCCGATCACTCTGGAATCGACCTCAAGGTCAACCGTCCTAAACCAGAGTTCGTCAGACGCAGGACTCTCCCCGAAATCGTTCGACGCAACTGCATACGCCTTGTACATGGTTCCACGCTTGAGACCGGCGATGACGACACGACCGGTTCCCTGTCGGAGGTCGTCAGTGTCGATGGTGTCCCATTCCTTCTCCGACATTCCCTTGTAGAGCGCCTCCTTGTAGAAGACGGTCAGCCTCTTCGTTCGGATCGATTCGTTGTAGTGGACTGGAATGTACGCCGCAACGTCCGACACGATGCAATCGTCCTTCAAAAGACTCGGAGTGCGTGGACATTCTAAATGGTTGCAGAAAGAATTCCTCAAACAGTAGCAGACGCAGTTTAGCCGTCTGATGTATGTATGAGCACTTGATATAGCGCCCTTTCAAAATTCTGCTCGGAGGTGCCCCCAACTACAGTGCGGACACTGATTTGGAGCTCACGCCGAAGCGCATGAGCAACTGCGAGTGAAGGACTTGCTCAGAGTCCCTACGAGAGCGACTTGAGGTGGATTTGAACCTGCAATCTTCCGGCTCCATGGCACTGAACATACCCTTACACCACCGTGCCCCACGATAATAAGTAGGTAAGTAAATATATTCTTTAATATAACAAGCTGCCAAACAGCACTCTGGTGAACAAGTGTCACACATAAAATTCACATAAATGTGAATAAGGCATCAAAAACTAACAAGACGAAACAAACTAAAATTTTATAATGTGAACAACATTCTAGCTATAAATGTGTTTTCATTTTGATGTCTGCTCTTGGCAGTACTACTGACTATCTATCTGCGCCGTAACACAGTCATGTTGTTACAAGGGTATTTCACATACAACTAAGTTGAACTAACAGCAGCACAGACCTTAGAAAACAAACAAGTCTCAAGTCCTGATTCCCAGGCAAGCCGCCACTGCCTCCCGCCATATGTCGCTAGATACCAATATTGAAAAACAGTGGGAAGCGAAGTGAGACAGAGGTCATGATGCGGCTCAGTACTCCTGGACCATGGTGACCGAAACCATCAAAATACAAATCGAAAACACGCTTATTAAGAATTCCTGGCGTAATGGTTAGGGCGTTGGACTGTCAACAATGAGGTGAGACATCAAAATCCCATCTAGGCATATTAAGATAATTTGAGACTTCTGGTCTCATAGCAAACCCAGCTATAAACTGATACCACGCCACGGACCATACAAGAATACAACTTAAATGTTCATTGTGCATGTTCATCACAATCCATTTGCCAGAATGGGCAAACATCTGCTGGTCTCAGAGACAGAGAGAGGCCCCAAAACAGAAATAAGCTTCAGATACCAAGGAGGCCCCAGAGACCTAAAGGGCCCCAGAGACCAAAAACAGGTCATAGAAGCTGAGCAAATGAAGTCATGCAAATACCGACCTGTCTGGTATGAAAGTGAACGTTTCGGGTCATTAAGGCAACTCTGGATATCCGTATCAAAGTTCTCGACCTTGGAGAAGCTGGAGGCACTTGGTCTGTCACAGTCTGCTCCAGCGGGTAGGTCCTCCAGTTTCCTACGATCAACAAAAGACCACCTCTTTAGCACTTTAAACTCATGGTAAGTTCATGTCAGGTAAGGCTGTGTCAGGTAAGAAAATGTAAGATATTAGGGTCATGTCAATGTCAGGTAGGGTAATATCACGTAAGATCATTTCAGATAAGGCAAGATAACAAGCTCGGTCAACATTTCTGCGGTTGCACGTTCAACTCCTCGCAATAACCTAAGACCAGTAGCGGCACAAGGGGGGCTAAGCCCCCCTAAAAAAGGCCATCCATTTTTTCCCTATGTAAAAATAAAATTTTTGGACGATTAACCCCCTTTTGACCCCAGAATTAATCGTAAAGGTACGCACGAGATTTGCCAGACAGTTTGGCGGATGCGAAAAAGGACCATTTTCCAAGATTTCGACCAAATGACTAAAAAAAAGTCATCAGAAATTTTGATGGTAGAAATGGGAAATTTTCTCCAGATTTGGTCGATGACTAAAAAAAGTCGTCAGAAATTTTTGCCACTGAAAACGGAAAACTTTCTCCCGTAAATTCAGCCCCCCCATAACTGAAATCCTGGCACCGCCACTGCCTAAGACGTACCTCTGTCACCAGGCGTCACAGCTCGCAACCAGCATGGGCTGAGAAGTAAACAGCGAGTCTTATGATGCACTGTCCAACTTAGGGATACACAATCTCTACACTTTGATTCACAGCTAGTTCTAACATTATAGGCAAGTTGAAGGCCCATTATTTCACGTACAATATGAAGAGATGTACAACGAACAGCGAATATGCGTGAGCAAAATCTGAAGCAGTATTAATTAACTAAGTTCTACTAATCTGTTACTTACATGCGAGCCGACTTCAGCACCTGAAAAAGAAAGCAAACCAGTCAATCAAATCACATTGGTACTTCACTATGAAAAGTCAGCCAGAGAACAGTAGGGGCCCCAGACAATGTATATAATCTAATAGAAATGCAATTGTCAGATGCAATAATGGCTGCATACTTACTTACATACCTATCACAATGATTGGCACAATGATTGTTTAGCATAATGGTTCTTACTTTTCAACAAGAACTTTGCAAGGATGTAAGGTTGCATGTAAAAGGGAAGTTTAGTGTTTCAAGTGTCTTATGCTGTCGACTTCCAAGGAAAGATATGCATCCAAAGCAACATGGATGCCTGCTTAATTCCACGTTAACATTTTACATACCAGTTACATTTAATGCACTTGTTTCACTTCAGTCAGATGGCCATGTCAACAGTGGCTTTGTAAGGAGTGAAAAGGTGCTACACTAAATATCTTAGTACATACATATATACGTACGTACGCACGCACCCACATACATACTTACTTCAACTGCTCTCAGTCAAGAAATTACGATTTACAGTACAAGCAATAATCATCATTATTACAAGAATCCATTTCCATTCATTAATAATAAACACTCTCGATAAACAGCAATAACCCCCAGACTAGGCTGCAGTTGGATTTCAACAGACTCCATTCCACAAACTCCATTTCCACTCCCATTGGGCATCCTCGACATGACACAGCACTCATGAACAAGCTTGTGCTAAGTGCTTAGCCTGTACATAGCATTTTATAAATGTTAAAATCACGATACCGTATTACTGTATGTTGACATTAATAAAATATAAATGAGAACGTAGCAACAATGATAGCGGAACAATATTTAACATTTTAGGTTTTACCCATTGACGCCCAAATGAACAGATGCTTGTAGTCTGGTGTTCAATACAGTTTATGAACTGATAACGAGATTTTCCATAGATCTTCCGAAAGGTTCTGTAAATACTACCACAATGCGAAAAAAGCCTAATAACCTCAAAACTGGGATAATAATAATAATAATAATAAGACGATTTATATAGCGCCGTAGCTCAGCCGAGGCCAAAGGAAAGGGCGCTGTACAAGAGTTCAAAAGTTACTAGCAATTATACGACCGATGATACTTGATTTTTCCAGTGTGATCTCTTTCTCACAAATCCTAACAGATCATTCTCATTTCCGACAAACAAATAGCAACAAAACCCACAAAGCTAAAAAAATTGCAAAAAGTTTGTCACCCACTCTTATTTCTGGCGAGTCATTCGACGCTTTGTTGAGCGCAGTGACCGCGTCGACCACTCCCTCTTCCAAACTCACGAGTCGCTCCTTTGCCGCTTGCAACGATATCTTCAAGCATTCCGTGTCACGCACGATGCTACCGTTCAACGTGAACTTGAGCTTCGCAGCCGCCTGCTTGACGTTCGTTATCAGTTCGTTCTTGTTCTGATCAATCTCAGACTGTTTCTGTTCCAACAATGTCTGAACGGAAGATTTACAAGCAAGTAAAGTAAGTAGCGAAGCGAGTAGCACAGCAAACAAACTTGTAATAAATCTACATAGTGTAATAATTTACTAGTTACCCAACATGAAATGCACATTAAATACTGCTTTTCAACAAAGTACAGATAATTTAATGTAACTTTAGAAATTAAAGCAACAACAACAATAATAATATTTATGTTAATAATTTCTAACTAGAACATTCGCTAAAAATCTTTGGATTGGATTAGATCCTCAGTTTCTGCTCTCTTCTGGTTTCATCTGCTTAAAATATAATATCAGCACAAGAGCTAAAAGAGTTTCACAAATGCAATACAAGTTCACAAATTATGTTCACAGAAATTCAAATCAAATTCAAGGATCGAAACATCCATCTTAAGAGTGTTTCATCGTGTCATTAAGGCTGAGTTTCTTTCGTTCTTACTGCACATATCTGCGCAAGACTGACATTTAAGCGATTCGTAACTGCTATCTCACCTTCAGTTTCTTCTCTGAAGCCTCGAGCTGGCTGATGTATTCAAGTTCAGCTTTCATCTTTTCTTCCCACTCACGACATTTCTCCTCCAAAAGACGCTGATTAAAACGCACAGAATAATTTCACTAAATAGTTTTACCATTTAAAATTTACAAAACACACACCAAACTATATATACATGAGTAAATAAATCAGTATCGAGTATTATATATGATGTTTAAAATCCTGCGCTACATCAAGTTGCTTTTGAATAATTTTTCTTGAAGAGGCATTACAAACTTCCAATTATAACTTCAATACACATCATTTTATACCTGTATTATGGCGTCCACATAATTAGTCTATTTATAACTATACATAATTATCCTAAATTATCCTAATTATCCTAAATTGTCGCACAATGACATTTGATTACATTATGATTAAATTATAATTAAATCATAATTAAATTATAATTAAATCATAATTAAATTATAATTAAATTATAATTAAATCATAATTAAATTATAATTAAATCATAATTAAATTGTAATTAAATCATAATTAAATTATAATTAAATCATAATTAAATTATAATTAAATTCTGTTCAGATCTAAACAGTAAACCAGAACATTCAACAAATTTTCGCTATCAAATATGTTTAAAAAAGTAGCCAATGGTAAAGTAAATGTTTTATAGACGACTTTAGTTAATAAACTCATGCGAAGGGAAGGAGGTTTAAAGAAGCTTCTAAAGTTGTACATACGCAAAGGGGAATAACAGGGGATGGGCCAAAAATATTATTTTATTATGCCATATATGGATGGATTGGGCCCACGGTCAACTCAGCTATGAGTACACTAACCATATTATTGTTGATGGGAAGGTGAGAAGGCAAGGGAGAAGATCGCATATCCGCCCTCGTACACCAAGGCTAAGAAAATGAAGTTGCTAACACTTCATATACATGGCTAGGCTAGGGGACTGCATTCTTCAATTGATAGCATACATGTATGATAATTCTATGCAAATGTTGCATGGTCACAGCATTGTATGGTCACCTGTCTAGAAGGAATTTTGCACAAAAAGCATAAAGGATGCGCAAGCCAAGATACTAGTCTTGCAGAAATTCATTGTTGTTAATTTTTTTATTACGTTCATTGTTACTGATCTGCCAACACAAAATTGCTGATTTCCCAACATCTTACAGGAATTACCTGCACTTAGGCCTCTACCTAGCAGGATTTTCTTGCCTTCAGGGGACAGGGGTACCCATTGTTTCCGTGCAATACATTCATCAATGATCAATTTCTCTTATTGCATTTGTTGCAATTTCTAAGCAATTTTCGATCGCTTCGAAATTATCTTGTGAACAATCATCTGGAAGCAATAAATAAATACAAGAAAAAACCAAAAACATACGCGCTCTCGAGAGAAGACATCTTCCGAAGTGTCCACCTGGTGACCAGCGTGTAACATATCGCCTTTGCGCAGCGTATTCGGAAAATAGCACTTGAGGCAGATTCCCTTCTCGCAAGTCTTACAATACAGTGAGACGGCATCATCAGGGTGCGCTTCGCACATCGACAAAAGCGAAGTCGTCATCTTCTGGTGCTCGTCGATTGTTCGTTGAAGCGCAACATTCTTCGGGAGACTCTTAACGCCGCGTCGCAACTGGTAGATGAGGCGACACTCGGGACAGCGCAGGAAGTTGCCCTCCGTCACGAGAAGTTCGGCGCATGCCTGGCAGACGGTGTGACCGCAGCCGGGGAGGAGCAACGGGTTCTTGAAGATTTCAAAACAGACCGGGCATTCCATTGCGGACACTTCTTAACCTGTAATGTGAAGTACGAGAAAAATATCGGATACTTATTGATGCAAAAATAAATTGACTTATTGGTTGTATACCTTTTCTGATAGAATAGACCAGTAATAATAACAATTTGCAGGTAAACGGAAATATCACGAGACACATACCGGTTAGGAGGTCGGAGTGTGATGAGGTTGAGGGTTGGGTCAAGTGGGGTGGGTGGGGAGCGGGCGGTTGGGGAGCTGGCGGCTAAGGCGGGTTGGAGTGGGCCAAAAGCAAAATTTATCGGCCAATGCAGAGCACCCCAGAGGTGGCGCCAAGGTGGGCTGGCGGGTTAGAGGGGTCGGTGGGTGAGTGGGATAGGGAAAATAAGTGGGGTGGGAGTAGGAGCGAGGATATGGGATGAAGTAAAGTGAGGGTGGGGAAGTAAGGAATTGGCCGGGAGCGGGGCGAATCCTAAATTTCCAAGGCAACGCTGGGTACCCCAGCTAGTATCGGATAAAACTAACGAACTCACCAAAACCTCACCTCTTGCTATTTCTCCCCATGCCTTTCACTCAAAACTCAAAAGTCTATTTCACAAATCCTATCCTGATTCATCATCTTCCCTTTACATCACGCACCGTGTTCTGCCCTAATGACCCCAGGGATTTTCACCTCGAACTGAATTCCACCCGCCTATCGATTATGTTTTGACTAAGCGCTTGTGAAGAAGCTGATTCCCGTGACATCGTTTTTGGGGGCTGCAGAAATGTTGAGATTACGATTACGTTTACATCAACCAACCACAGGTGCGATTTGTTGCTCGCATGAATGATTCCTCGCCTTGTGGAAGTAATTCAATTCTTAAAATGTCTTAAAAACGAACAGTCATTATAAAATGAGCCTTACCAGAAATGCAAGCGAAAGAAGACCTATTATTCATAATTTCGCTACACTGCAGACCACTCATACACAAAGAACTTTTAACGAAATTCGAAAAAAAACATCCGTAGGTCTAATACCTACGAATACCGGAAAAGAAGGTGTGTTAAAAGTTTATCGCAGAACTATCAAGTGTCTGCGTCGTCGCTTTAAGTTAATTTAAAAGCAGTCGAAAAACGAAATTGCCAGACGTTTTATTTAAGACGAAACAAAAGTCGATTAAAACACATTAAACCGAATGTGGGCATGAACCTAAAACAACAAAGCCATTATTGTACAAGTTTTGTGTACACCAACAACGTACACACCAGGCTGTGCATATTAAACAACACGGTTGCTGAATATGGAAAGCCGTTATCGCAATAATATTGTAATCTCGAGATTTCTACAGCGCCTGGCTTGGGAGTCCCGGGAACCAGCTTATTAACGGCTAAGTGCCTAGCCAAACAAAAAATTGCTAGGCGTGGAGGTGTAGCAATCTGGTTTGGGTCAGGATGTAAATGGATCAGGAAGGTAGACAGACAAGCGACCGAGTACGTGGATGGTGCCCATTAGTCAGTGTTTTGATTTACTCCCCCCTCCTGGAGGTGGGGGGGTAAATAAGGTTTCTGAGGAAGGGCCGTTTTGGGTGGACGGCGCCTACAACACCTTTTGACTTGAAACTCCCTGACGACCTTTTTTCTTTTTAGTTTTTCGCAAAAAATGTAAGTTCTGAGGAGACACTTTACATTAGGCCTATAGCCAGGCCCAATACATGCAAACAGAAGTTGTCGAATTTCCTGGGAAAATGTTACGTTTACAACTTCTTGGGAGGGTTGATTTGTACATATCAACAACAATTATGAACAGTGGCGTAGCCAGTTATTTTTTCATGGGGGGGCAGTGGGGTGGCAGCTTAAAATGATGGGGTGGCTACCGTTGGCAATTAAAGCGTGCATCGGCATATTGCCATAGACTATGTATTTTTAGATTTTGGATGTATTACAGTATTGGACATAATACGCATGCAAGTCTCACTAGCTTGTCTGTCCCACAGTGCACTATAGGGGCCTGTCCCACTTTCCCATCACCCACCCTATAAGAAGTTGAACAGGAAGTTGTATAAAAAATAAAATAAGTCAGAAATTATATAACATTCTTTAATTCTTTATCACTCGTAAGAGTAAAAAGTAAAACAAACGCAAAGATTGGGGGGGCAGCTGGGAGGGCAGCCCTTTCATTTGGGGGGGCGGCTGCCCCCCCGTAGTTACGCCACTGATTATGAACTTTTCCTAGCTATCCGATATCTAATCTCCAACTTTTGGACTCGGACCTAATTAGAATCTTCAAGCCAAGTCACCAGGCAGTTTATTAGTTGACAAACAGTGTCGCTATAGTGAGTGACTCGTAGCCGAGTTGGGCCAACGGCATGTACCCTTCCAACATATCCATTGTAAACACGATGGAACCCATTATGTAAATATGGGTCCTCCACGTGTTCCCTGTAGGCATGCTGGCTGCCAAGGCCATTGGAGTGTACGGTTGTCATTCCTATCCCTATTTCCTATGACAAGAATGTCGAACACAGGTGATCATGTTTTTCATAATATTTATTAAAGGCCTGATCCATTCAAACTGGTGTTAACCATCACACAAAACAATCTGCATGCCCTTTTAAAAACAAAAACAGTTGTGGATTCTCAAACACACGGAGGCCTGCTTCCAATCTGAAGGAGTTTTCTGAATTATCATTGGAAGAAAATATCGCTGCACGATAACAGTGGAAGCGACTTGGCCCTATTCCCCGATAGCATTGCAAATGTCCATGGGGTCATTTGGGAGAACAACCCAGCTCCCATCACGGACTTGCACCAGTCACTTATACAGCACCTCCTAGAGAACAATAAGGAACCACCTCACGTAGAACCAGCATTGAACCAGACATCATGATCTCACTACAACTGGTTCTCAAATACGAATTTAAAGAGTAAAAATTTAAAAAATACGGTACTCAAAATGGACGTTATATGCCGGTCAATTGCACCTCGGTCATAACCTCACTCCACGCATGTTTGGAACAACACACACATGCCCGCCCCCTAAATAAAACTTCGCCCAATCCATTGAATACGAGCCCCACTGAAAAGTTCAAGCAGTTGCAAGCTAAACTTTCATCTTCGACTGAGTCGATTTCGAAGGTCACCGCTGATCTCCCGTCTGCCAGTCCTTCTGTGGGAATCACTGTCTTTGCTGTGCTGTGACGAATCAGCCGTGAAGCCAAGTCGGTCCCTGACGTTCGACGAAAACCTCGAGTGGTTGCGAGCACCCAGCCTGAAATAACACGAAAATCAAAGGACTTCACTTCAAGTCGAGCTTTCTGGCGTTAACAGCTTTCTGGGAAAGCTGTTAACGCCAACTTGCCCAAATCCATGTATACCAAATATTATTTATTTCTCCATTTCTATAGCGTCACTTCACGTTCTCTACCCAGAGGCGCTCCCATCTACAGTGCAGACACTGCATTTGAGTTTCACGCTTAAGTGCCCGAGTAATTGCGAGTGAAAGACTTGCTCAAGGTCCCTACACGGTGGCTTGAGGTGGATTCGAACCTGCAACCATCCACTGCAAGGCAATGAACATATCCAGTACACCACTGTGCCCCCACAAATGTTGCTATAATATCAGTAAGGGCCTCTTTCATGTTCAACAAAGGATGGGTAACAAATGCAAACAGAAATAATGATGGGTAGACTTCATTCAATGAACTTCTCTAAGCACCAAAGTCAACTTCAAAACCTTCCATTGACATTAACGAATTTGAATAAGGTTTCAAACACTATTAGCTCTGATGAACAAGGAAATAATAGTGAATGCTGAATTGCTGATCTGTCAATATTATAATAACAAGGTGAGACTGAATGAGAACGTTTCACGAAAGCTGGCAATACATAGCAAATAACACGCGAATAACTTGTTTTGAAAAGGCAGCATGCTCGAATAGAGTTCAATGAATCAGATCAGCGTTTGGCAGTTGCTTTAATGAGGTTCCCCAGAAAGGGTATTTTGCTGATCCACCAAACTGTTAGTATTACAGTGAGCTGTTTTTTTACACACACACACACACACACACACACATGCTCTCACACACACGCACTCACATACACACACAAGTCTTTCGCCCACATAGCAGTCCAATTCTGAATAAGCACATGTCGGTAATCAGATGGCAAGTCCTCGGAACCACTTTTCCCAGGACCCTATGAGAGGCCACTTCTGGTTCAAAGGGTGAAGGTATGGAAATGAAAAAATGCCTTCCAAGACCCACATATTACAAGACACGGAATTCTTTTAGTTTCAGTCCTTCCAGTTTCAGCTTTACTCATTTGCCCACTGATGTTGATACTTTAGGCTAGAGGCAAGCTTGTTCTTTCTCAAGACAGTACTCGGCCTTTTTGATAGTGGCAATGTACCATTTGAAGTGGCTTCCCCGAAGCTGCATTTGTTGTTGCCTTGCAACAATATGCCACACATTCTGTAAGTTGCTAAAACCTCTGCTTTATGTAGGTGGCTGGGCTGGTGGCATTTCTAAGTAGGGGTGTGGTACAAATTCTCAGAATATAAAAAAATACCACTGTAATGTAACACTCGTCACTTATCAAACAGGAAGTACATTACAAAGCAAGTACTGAGTCGGTCACCTACCGATCGCTTAAGCTGCGACTCTGCTCTTCCTCATCTGCGTGCATTCGCATGAAGCGTTTCTTCACAACCGGCCGCGTTTCTTCGTATGGCTCCACGACCAAAGCGTTCGATGAATCATCGTCAGATTCAACTGCAAAATAACGAACAGTTTGTCTGAAGAAATACTGATTGTCCCACCAGTAAACCATTCAAAAGGGTTTCCTGAAATCGTGCAAATGGAGACAGACTTGACTTGTAATTGATAAGAAAAACAGTAACAATAAAGTTTTTTGTGACAAAAAGATATTCCAAACGCCACATTTTCAGTTACTCAATATTTCATTGAACGATGTTCTACAACTATTTCCAAGGCATAATGGATGTTCGCTCGCACATCAAAGTTCTGTAACGCACAAGCCAAGCGCTCTAACCTATCGGCCGCCACGCCCCATATTGAGCATCTCCCCATATTCCACCAAATTTCACATTTTTCACAACATCAGGTTGTCAATTTCAAAAGCATCTCACCAGAGGGAGAGTCCGGTTCCTCTCGTTCCCTGGTCACTTTCGGTCGTTTTAACACAGCTTCGACGTGCTGGTCGAATTTCGTCTCGTCTGGGATTCCCCGTTTCCACTTGGCTTCTTCGATCGCCCGGCGTGCTTCCTCCAACTCGTCATGGTATTTCCTCGAGAACATCTTTCGCTTCCTGTCAAACCAGTCAATTGCTGACATGAAATACTGAAGAAACTGCAATTATAATTAAAAATTGATATAGTGCCACTTCAAGAGAGGCATTCTCTAAGTTTCTCCAAGTGATGCTAAGTAAGTTCATCAGTTGGCAAGCAATTCCTGGAAGCCAGAAAGCCACAAGTCGCTGCTTCTAATATGAACCAATGAATTTCCACCAGAATTGACACATGACGGGAAGCCATTGTGTCTAAGCTTTCATGTGCTGTCTTCACGAGGTCCTTAACATTTGAACGTTTAAAATTTACTTAAAGTGACTGCGAAACCACTGTGAAACCGATCATTGAAGTGTTAAAGGCATGACAGCAATTACTTGAGTTTGAGCAAAAGAAAATTTCTACGGTGGCCAAAAAATATAGAAATAACGAAGAGTATTAGAGTCATCTATCTAGGTATATAGTGTCATGCAAAGAATGCAATTTCTAATTTTAGGTCATGTAAACAAAACCCCTATACTCGGCCTACAATTAACCAAACATACTTGCCAGAAGATTGCACACCGGTAGTCTGATAGTATCCTGGTAGTGACTGAGCACTCTGACAAAACTGAACTAGACTTTGAAGAATTACCTCATTATGATATGAGAAGCTTAACCAATGAAGGCGACTAATTTATAAATTTCTATTTATTTATTTATAGAAAAGCAGTGACCCACCTGCTTTCAGATATGATTCCCTTCATACCTAAAATAAATAGACAAATAGTCAACAAGAAGCCAAGTAACTTTGACACAGTGTAGGCCATAAAACTATTAAATATAAAAAATTAAACTTCACCTCTATATAAAAATTCATCTGACAGAGGTCATGGCTTGATCTCTTTCTGGCATGTACTTGCACCATAGACTGAGCCAGGCCCACAATGTAGTCTCTCCATTGTCTCCAGGCCCATTGTCTAACCTAGCATCAAAACTGACCAAACTACATGGTTGGTACTTGTGGACTTAATTTGACAAAATGTTGGTTAAATAAGAAGCAGGTTTTTCACATATCAACCAATCAATCTTATATGGGAGACGCCCCTAAACACCTCTCAAACTATAAGAAAAACCATCTTTTTAAATATCTGTAAGCAACAAAGCCTTTCACTGATGAAACTTGGGTCACTATGATATAACTTCAAAAACAAATGACCAAAACAGGACAATTTGTATTTATTCAATTCACCTCAAAGTTCAAAGAGAAACACAGCTCAGTGCTCCTCCAATCAATCTACGCAATCGTAGAGAATTACTTGGCAAGAATGGTAGGGAATTACTTGGCAAGAATGGTAGGGAATTACTTGGCGAGAAATTGTTCTGTTCTTGTGGTTTATTTTAACGATGTAATATCATCCTTCGCTACATGACATTACAGGAGAAAATGTCAACTAATTAAAAACAGACTGAATAGAAGACAACAGTTGACAATGTACCTCCAAAGTTAGGATTGCCATACTTCAGGTAATACTTGCTTCGTTTTCCAGCACCATGTTGCTTCACATCATCTAAAAACACGAACCATCCAGATGTAATCTATCCCACACTTAATCTGCATCACCAACGCTCTTCTCCCATTCGCTTCCCTCTACACTAAGCGGAAAGTACAAAACCAAACAATATACTAAGTAAGTAAACAAGTTTGTACTTTATTGAACCACCTGCAAATGCGCTGCGGGAACATTGAATGAGAACAGAATATAACGCGTACAATCATAAAAATTCGAAATAGGCAAATAAATAAATCAATAATCATAAAATACATCTAAAAATAACAACAATGATACGTACAGACAAACAAACATAACTACAACATGGCTGCTTAAGTCGGCAACATACAGAGGGGTTCCGCACCTTTCGTTGCAAACCTCATGTAGAGTCGCGCAGTGCGTGGATCCGGTACACTGATCCGCCACTTGCCCGGAGGCATTTCCAGGGGCTTCTCCCGTGTCCGAATCCTCTCCATCCTCTTCGGACTGTTATCACTAGGATCCGTTTCCAAGGCAACGGATGATTGTCGGTCAGGATGGCTTGACTCCGGTTGCTTGGTAACCTACACAGCGTAAATGTAAAGTAATTATAGTTTAGCAGCTTTTGGCTAAAGATTCTTTTATACACGCAATATATGCTACACTGGCTTTCTGTTGCTGAGTGAATTCTTTTAAGCACCATCTTTGCTGACACATGCTCTGATCATTGTTTCTGCGTCGACATTCTTCAGGGAGCTCCGTGTTCCGGTTCAAAGTCCATTTGGTCTGCTCCGGCTCATAAAATCCACCTCAGGCCACCGCGTAGACACTGAGTAAGTCCTTCACTCGCAATTGCTCAAGTGCTTCAGTGGGAAACTCCGACTTAGTGTTCGTGCTGTAGTCGATAGTGCCTCCGAGTAGAAATCTGAAGCGGGCGCTATGACAAGCGCTCATACGTTCCATGGTCATTAGTCACCCATCAAAACATTTGTACTGTGAATTGTTCGACTTCACTGACCTGCCAGTGCTGTGTCCAATGCATATGATGCAAGCAACATCAATGTAAGCATTCGAATCATCCGCATAACGATAGCAAGTCTCAAAAGTCTCGTAATTTAAGACTTAGTCTCAAAAGCTGACTGAAGATTGAAAAGCTACAAACCCGAGATATCGCCGTAGAATGCTTAACTTCATCGTCAACTTCCATGTCTTCTTCTTCGCCTGACTCAATAGTTTTGGTCTTGGAAGCGAGACCTCTGTCCTCTGCTACAGAAGAACGGCGCTTTTCTATCTCCACTGAAATGTAAAAACACAGTTTTCAGCATTTGAACACAACACAACAGTAATTTGTTTTAGTTTGTTTGCATGTGCACTTGTTATAGCGCCCCTTCAAGCTCCCTATTCAGAGGCGATCCCAACTACATAGCGTAAACCACATCGAAGTTTCACGCTGAAGCGCTGAGCAATTGCGAGTGAAGGACTTGCCCAGCATCCCTACGCGGTGACTTGAGGTGGATTCGAACCTGCAACACTTCGGCTGCAAAGCGATGAACATACCCACTACACCACCGCACCCGACAATAACCACCTCATCCTCTGCATTAGAATAAGTCAACCCATCTAGCAATCAGTCATTTGTAACTTCTAAGCACAAGCACACAGGAAGATACTCTGATGGCATATTAAACTATTATTATTATAATAAGTATTATAAATGATTAAACTATCAAACATCACATCAAGCAGGTGCACACAGTACTGTTTATTCTTAACTTCAACAACTGAATATAGATCTATATTATTTATATATATATAATTATATATATATAATCTATATATACATATATATATTTTTATTGACCCATTTACACTTCAGTAATCTTGTCAGAAGTACAGTCAACCACAACCACAGATTTAACACTTAGTAATGGGGCCTTAGTGTCCGGTCACCACGACTTTTAGAAGCTGGAAACGTAGTTTTTGAAACTTTTCTATGATGGCAATAACTGACACTTGCTCTGATCCTCTACCACCTGAATGAAGAAGTCATAGATTATAGTAAAGGCAAAACCTAAACAATACCTCTATTCCCACACAATACCTCTATTCTCAAACAATACCACTATTCTCAAACAATACCTCTATTCTCAAACAATACCTCTATTCTCAAACAATACCACTATTCTCAGACAATACCTCTATTCTCAAACAATACCACTATTCTCAAACAATACCTCTATTCCCAAACAATACCTCCATTCGCAAACAATACCTCAATTCTCAAACAATACCTCTATTCTCAAACAATACTTCGATTCTCAAACAATACCTCTATTCTCTTCAGCTGTGATTGTTGAACGCGACAGTTTGGCTACGTCGTCATCACTTAGCAGATTCAAATCGTCGTCATCTTCCTCCATTCTCTTTGGCTCTTCCGGTTCTTTTGTGGAAACTGCAGACACAGGCTCTGCTTCATTGACGGCTACAAAAACAGAATAAAATGTGATGTAACCAGGAGTTTTTGTTGACCTCTTTGATAGCAGAACTTTAAAATTAGATTGACGAAAAGCTAGAATCATAGTAATGAATTTTCTGCAATACTCTATCCTCTCCTGTCTGACTGAGATTTCTTAAAATAACTTGTAATAGCTGAGGGCCAAATAAAAGCCATTTCGGGCTGCAGTTGGTGAAAGGTATCGCCCACAATAATGATAAACAAGACAGCGTAAGACTGCAAAAACAAAGATAACAGTCTTAAAAGAGAGCATTACATCGTAGAATTGTTTATTGGATCAAAAATTTGCTGTTGAAATGCAACAATGAACAATGGATCGAGAAAAAACAATGGATCGAGATTTAACTGTTATGTGAATTAACAACAATGGTCTTCCATGCAACCTGCAGCATTGGTCTATATTTCACAATCGGTTTGATCGTGGTCTTGTATAATCAGGTCGGGAGTGCCTCTGATTAGTTTCACACAGATGAGCTAAATAAATGAGTATGCGCAATTACAAGCATGACGTCAGTTACCGCTGATACTGTCTTTCTGTACTTCAATCTCCGTTGAATCAGCACCATTGTCTGTTGACGTGGATGGCTCTGTAGACATCTTCAGCATAGCACGTGCCGCCACGATTTGATCCATCCATACAACGTTACCTAGAAAAGCAATTCAAAAGGTTCAAACATATTTCGACAAAACAAAATGAAACAGACAAGCTTTGCAAATCACAGACATGAATTTCAGAAACAGCATGGTTAGGAACACACATATTTGCCTGCTCCGATTAATCTGATCTTGACCTGGACAGGACAATGGATAACAAGTTTGGATAGCAATTAACTCCGCTGATGTCTAAGATATGATGATAACGACGCTCTAGAAGTCGTTAGAAATAGATAAGATTAGCAATACCATTATAAAACAACAACATTATCAATCAACCAATTTTTTATTCAAAATATCAAGCTTGTAGAGCGCAGCTTGTTACATTTAACATGTGATCTGTAGACTTTATATGAGAGTTTTAATCATATGCCACAACTAACACTGCATGGTTATTTTAAAATAGTAAAAAAATTGGTGTGAGCGTGTGTGTGTGTGATGATATTGTCATATGAATTTTTAAAATAAAACTCTTGAGATGAAGTTGCAATCATGGGCGCAGCTCATCGCTATATTAAAGGGTTAACACATACTTTCCAAAGACCTGAACATATCAGAGTTCACAAATGCATGAAAGAACAAAAATCATTTGGTTTCAAACAATTAAATCAATATTGCACGCACAAATAAACCAAGCAGTACACAAAGAACATTTTAAAAAGATGTAGTTCAATCGTGTACTTGCAAATAATTTTTTTTTACAAATTTACATTTTTATAGCGACACTCAATTTAAGAAACATCCAATATCAAGATATATCTAATTGATAATCAGCTTACATGAAATATCGTCAATCCATTCTATAGCTGACGGAGCAAACTCTCTAAAATAGTCAAACACCCGAGAAGTGCTCATCTCTTCAACACCGTGAATGTGTATAGCATCAAATCGAGTTACGCTACCACCATCTTCTTTATCCGATGTTGGCGACACGCCAAGGCTGCAAAGAAAGAGCATCTTTTAGAAAGCAGCGTATATGTAAATCGCATTCATCAGTGTACAATGTACAGTATCACATTGTTACGTTAATACTGATGTGACATTCAAGTCAATAAACAAGGTCAATTCAAACACACATACTTTCCAAAGATATTGTACATTATACATCACATAAACTGCTTTAAATTCCAGCTGATATATGATCGATCAGAACTGCATTTGGCTCCAGGGTTTTTCGGTGTGGCAGTTCCAAGGTTTTGGAATTCAGAGCTTACTCCTGCATGCTCCGCTGTTCCTTAATATCAGTCAGAACAAGTCTACTCGTCTGCTAAAAGCCCATTCATAAACTTTGTACGGAGGGCATTGTCAAATCATAATTGCAATTAAAAAGCGATGTATTGGGCATAAGATTATTCACGAGCACTGTGTAAAGTCAGAGATGGTTGTCCAGAGATGCTAAATGAGGTGCATGATCCAGCAGACAGAAGACCGGGGAAAGAGGGAGGCTGTGTGAGATGGAAAGATTGGAAGGCAGTGGACACAAATTCTTGAATCTAGGTAGAACTGGCTTATAGTGGAAAGGCAAATGACATGTTTAATTTGGGTTTAATTCTATGGTATTGTATAACGACCATTTATAAAGCGCTTCTCTCAGCAAAAGCCTTTCAGAAGCTCTCCCAATGTGATCGACTACGAGAGAAAATTGGCAGCTGATTTGAGGCGATAGAAAGATCTGGGAAGACTACCAGAGAGAAAGATGGAGTGAACTGATGGTGGAAGTCCATTTAATAGAATAAAGTCTTTTGAGTGACTTATTCAGATGTGACTACCTTTCGTAAAGTTTACGAATAGCTTCATCTGTTAACGGGTTACCAGACACGGCATCTCCGAATCTCTTCGCCCGTTGCTCTTGCCGCTCTCTGCATTCCTATAAGAGATAAGATCACACACAAAGATGCACTTGCGCTGCATGCTACTGAGCACATTCTATTATATGCATAAAAGGCACACAACGTATCAACAACAGAGTTTGACAGCAGTGGGTGCTAAATAACTTTGTTGAACCATATTCGTGGAACCATCTCTAACTTAATTTGTATTGTTTGTTTGTATGTGCACTTGTTATAGCGCCCCTTCAAGCTCTCTCTACTCAGAGGCGCTCCCGAATGCAGAGCGGACACTGCATCAGAGTTTCACGCTGAGCAATTGTGAGTGAAGAACTTGCCCAAGGTCCTTACGCAGCGAGGTGGATTCGAACCTCGAACCTTCCGGTTTCAAGGCGACGACGCCACCACTACACCACCGCGCCCCACAGTATTGTAGCATATCTGAGAATTTACAAAGCACCTCTTACAGTACTAGCTATACAGAGGTGCTCTCGGCATGACAGCCCCGAGGAAAGCACATAGAGATAGGGAGGAAGGCCATTCCACACAGAAGGGCCCACAATGGTAAAGGCACGGTGCTGCACCAAGGTAGTCCTCGCTACTTTTGACTCCGTGCAAAATTGGATCAAATTTGAGCTGTCACAAAATACATTGCTTAGATCTGATAGATAGTCGTACATACAGCACTTTTTGAGAAGGCATATAAATTCTGCATGGCCTGGCAGAGCTCTTGGTGAGCACGAGGGACTAAGAGTCGACATTTCATAGCAGAGCAAAGAGCCTGACGCACTTCAACGTCAGAGACTGGGCAAAGGAGATAAGATAAGATGGAGCACAACCAAGGATGCAGCGTAAAAACAGAGCAGCAATCTGATACGAGATGCGTTGGGCTACAGACAACCAGTGTAACACCTCACGCATGTAGGCAGAGACTGAGGCGAATTTGGGAATTCGCCTAATAACTGATCACTCTAAATATGAACAGCCTAAAGCAGTGGTGGATATATGTCCTCCTAGTCCTCTACAGACCGAGCATTCTGACATCAACCTTCAATGGCCTGTTTAATTTTTTTTATTAAACTTAATAAAAAATTTTAAACTTAATAATTAAAAAAACTACTGCTGTTCAAGTGAACATATTGCCAAAGCAGGAAGATATCAAAATAGACCAGAGAGCAAGTGGAATGTGCATAATACCAGTGCTTAAAGTGCAGAAAAATAAGTGCCTGGACGGCCCTTAATTTTCCAAAAGAAGTGCCTGGACGCCCTTACCTTTCCAGTCTGTGCTGGCCAATAAGTGGAGGGCCGGCGTTCAGATTTTAAAATAAGTGCATGGACGGCGTCCATGACCGTCCAGGCACACTTTAAGCCCTGCATGATACTCAACAACACCAGTAAAACATAAACAATGCTATTAAACATACCTCAGAAGTTGGATCAAATCCCATTTCAAAAGTTCCAGCTGTGTTCATATATGACCTTATTCTCTACAGGAAAAACCGCACAATAACTAATACAGTTCTATAGATGCATAAGAAATAAAAAAATCAATAAGTAAATGTTCTAAATAATATTCAAACCATTGGACTACAAAGTTCTGAAAGTCTTTCAATGAGGAATGCAAACAGGCAAGTAACCTTGGTAATAATCAAGAAACGGCCAATTGCCAAAATACCATTTGTAAGCAATATTTCAACACAGGCAGAAATTAGAGCACTCTAAGCAACCGTAAGAACAATGGTAAACAATGTGCTGTTCCAGGAAACAATTCACGTGAAAAACATGAGGAACATGTATAATCTGATAAACTGATACAATTCACAGCTTCTCTCATTGTCATTTGCATCAAGGAATTGTTACCTTTTCCTAACTTAAAGCACTTTAAATAAAAAATACTTTGCAAAATACTCTATGCTGTAATTATCTTAGAAGAGATCAACATCAGTCCAGTGACGATCAAGTGCCAAAAATAAACAATAAGGCCGTTTAAAATTGAGATCTGTGACTTAGTACAGTCCACTATTTACGCACAAGCAAATTACTACTGAGTAGCAAAGGGAATTAAGCGATATTTTAATAGCAACATTAAAACTTTAACTAGATATAGTGCTAAAACGTACAATGAAAATTTATGTCAAACAACATTTCCCAGAACATGCATACACAAACAAACAAACTGAAAGGCTCTTGCTGCAAGAAACGCAACTTTACAAATGGTCAGATACGATACGATATGTATAATTTTGTGTGTGTATATATATATATAGTAAATGTATACCGACTGCACAACAGTGCACATGTATGTTACGCTGCGCGACACAGTAACGGCCTGAAAAATAGACATATACCACAACTTACTGGTTCAGGCACTTTCGGTCGGTCGGTGTCTAGAGTGACGGATATAACCGTTCCATCATTATCCGATTCTCTCTCTTTAAAAACTTCGTCAACTGAATTGTTTCCTGAAGACGTTTTAGGGCGTCTATTGTGTTTGAAATCGTCCGACCCGGTATCTGAATCTTCATTGTCGCTATTTGTATTATCGATGGAGATTTTCAACTTGTACTGGCTTCCTTCTTCCATTTTCTCCAAACAATTGAGCAGCAAATAAAAGTTATTTTATTTACCAAGAAATTATTACTCAAACTGTCTCTAAATTACTTTATTTTTAAAAACAGGTAAAATTACCCGTATACAGTATAACCATAGATAACAGCATGTCGTTGTAACCTCGTTTTAAAGTAAGTAAGTAAAGTCGCTGCCACATGATAATACAACCATAATAATTATGGAGTACCGAACTGAAAGAAGTTGCAACCTGCAGATAAAAATTCCCGAGGAGGATCGATCAAGTGCCCCTTTGGTCCCTATGTGCGCCCACGGACCAGTGAGTTTCGCAAACACGCGCAACAGTAAAAAAATCATATCTTGTTTTTAATGTCACATGTTGAAACTGTTCTTTTGTTATCTTGTTGGTTGAAACTCTGCGCACTTTAGTGATGCAATTGCATAATCTGGTGAATGGGTGATTCACTGATTCTGCATCATATTCCTGTTCATCCTTACCCACAGATTTCGCCCTCTGCTAATTCATATGCTGTATATTACTATTTTTCTTATATTATACTTATTCTGTATATGCAACAAACTAAAAGTGCTAAAATGTGATTTTGAAAAATCAGGCACTAGTGGGTTAACTGTGTTACTTTGATTTCCATAGGAGGTGTTTATTTATTCGTCACGTTTCCTTCACAATGCCTTAAGATTAGATTCCTGTCCGCCAGAGGGCGTCACTCAAACTACAAAATGGCATTTAAAAAGTCAGTGATCTCCCAGTCGTATGGATAATAAGTTTTATTTGTAAACAGTAGCCATCATTGAGAGCAGCATCAACGATTAATTTTTGTGTAAGTTTCGCATTTAAAAGCATTTTTCTATAGCTGTAACGTTAACAACACATCTAAATGATCTAATCGTTTCTGGTCAGATACTATACTGGTCATGTTTGAATACTTGGTGTTCAACGTAAATGTAACGACAGCCTCGCAGTCTAGCCAGCATGTGACGCATGTGCATGATTAGATTTAAAGCCGTTTAAATAGTTTGTCTTTTTCGCCGCTAAGCTAGCAATTGAGCAAGCAGTTTAATTTCCATCTTACATTTAAAATTTTTGGAATGTTTCGTCCTCCATTTGCACCTGAAGCTGCCATACAGTTTTAAGTGAGTAAGTATATTATATTACGACCAACTGCTCAGCTCATACCGCTCTGTGGCTTGTTGCTGTTTAACGATACTGTCATATCAAAGTTTTTTTTATTAGGTCGCCCTCCTTCCTTCCCCAGGCTTAGCACTGGTGCTGCCAAGTTCAAGCATTGCAATATATACAATGCAACTGAAATTTGACAATACCTTCCTTACTAAGCTCAAAAGTGCGCATTGAAGTTCGGCAGACTATTAAGAACTATAGATAAAGTGGAAAAGGTAAGTTTTCAGGGTAGATGGTATCGACGGCTCGGTAGCACGTAAACAGTATGGCCATCACAGATAGAGGCAGAAACATAGATAGAGGCGAACATTTTCTAGTTTTTTAACACTGCCTGCGGGACAGAGGACATGAGGCCAAAAAGATGGACAATGTCCACCTTTTGCTGGAATCTGGTAACGCTACCTAGAATAGTTAAGTTATCAAGTGCTGCACTTAATATTTGGATGATGTGAGATAATAGTACTGCTGCTTATGTTACCGATTTTACTATGGTAGGAATTATAAATGAAGCTGCTTTTGTTTTGTTTTTTGCAGTTTTATACCAAGTTCTACCAGCAGTTTTTGAAATGGCCGGAATTTTTACGCCAACGAATCAGAAGAGGTTAACAAACATAGCCGTAGTGCGACTGAAGAAGGGAGGCAAACGATTCGAAATCGCCTGCTATCCAAATAAAGTGACATCTTGGAGGAGCAAAGTGTAAGCACTCGTTCAATGATTGTATGCTACACGGCATTGTATCCCATTGTGTGACTGTGCATTCATGCTGGAATAATGCATGCAGTATATCATACACACCCTATAATAATAAAGTAACGTAAGTATTCCGTGTGTGTACATTAAAAATGTAATTGCATATGCACTGTTGCAAGTCATTCATTGTGGACCATGGTTTAAAGTGGGTGGAAACGGCGTTCCCACAGCTCTCAAATTTCTTGGCTTGCATTCCCACTGCTCACCATGCATGGAGCACTGGATACATGGGCATTCCTGATAAAACTTCATCAGCGTTCTCACTGCTCACAGTTGGCATTCCCACTGCTCACCTAAACCACTTTAACCACTGTTGGTGACTAGCTTCTTTGGTGCCTTCCTTGACTTAGCGTTTTACAAAAGAGTGACATAATTGTATGATTACATTAAATTGGAGTTTTGAGTTGCATTTTTTGGAGAGGCACTATCTAAAATTCAAAGATATGGAGAGGGGCAATTAATTATATGACTACTACCACCTAACCTTGGCAATATTCTTTTCTTTAGCATAACCCCAATCTTGACTTGACATTAAACTTGACCTTTGTGGACCCTAAACTGATTCCAGAATCATTTGCTTCATGCAGGTTAGCTCTTCATATAGTGTTAGCTCCAGGAACCAGTAAGAACTCTTTTCCTTGCGATATAATTTTACAGAAACAGATAGTTTAGTCCACCTGTCATTTCTTTCCTCACCTAATAAGTTGCATAATTACAGCGCTTTAAGCCGGTTTCTCTGATGCTTCTGTGTTTGTGTGGCCCTGGATGTGTTAAAGGTGTTTACACCGATTGAAATTACAGGGAGACGGATATCGCTGAGGTCCTTCAGATGCAGACGGTCTTCACAAATGTCTCGAAAGGTCAACTGGCAAAGGCGGAAGACCTGTTGGCTGCGTTCGGTACAGACAAGCAATCCGAAGTCTGCTTACAGGCAAGAAAACAATGCCAAGTGCCGCAGTTCGAATTACGTTTGATCACACTATCTGAGCTGATGTGTTCTGTATGACATATATATCGAAATGTTTATGGTCATTAGTGTTAGCAAAATATTTAATATGTTGGAGCAGGCCAATGAAAATCCAAGAAGTCTTTTTATTTATTTATTTCTCGCATTTGTTATAGCATCCCTTCAAGCTCTCTACTCAGAGCCGCTCCCGACTGCAGCGCGGAGACTGCATCTGAGTTTCATGCCGAAGCGCATGAGCAATTGAGAGTGAAGGACTTGCTCAAGGTCCCTACGTGGTGGCTTGAGGTGGATTCAAACCTGGAACCCTTCGGTTCAAAGGCACCGAACCCACCACCATGCCTCTCACTCTGTCCAGTCAGGACAATTGATTTGATATTCAATCGTTGCGACATTCTGTTCATCTATTTACTTATGTCAGAGTTTAAATTATCAGATTTTTTCAGCTGTAGTGATGCTTTGATTGGTCTAGAGTTATGATTATTTTAAAGTTTAGCGACTTTGAACATATATCAAGTCAATGGAAATTCATTGATTAATTTGTGCGTGGGAACTACACATTTGTCTGTTGGCATTCCACTGGTGGCTCCTCTAGTTTCCTATGCATCTTACTGCTGCTTGTCAATGTAATATTCTCATTATTAGTTGCATGTAACACCACTTAGGTTGACATAGTCAGAACCTCTGATTTACTTTGCCCTTGAGGGAGGCTGTACACATAAATGTTTAATTTCAGACTTTGCGTTTGCAGAACTTTACCAATATACTTCTTTGTTGGTTACCGGCATATGTTTTTTACTTGCAAAGATTCTTTCGAAGGGTGAGCTCCAGGTTTCCGAGAAAGAACGCAGCGCCAACATTGAGTCGATGTTTCGAGACATTGCTACGATCGTTTCAGAGAAGTGCGTCAATCCCGAAACGAATCGTCCGTACCCGGTGACTTTGATCGAGAGGGCCATGAAGGACGTTCATTTCTCTGTGAAGCCAACGAAAAGCACAAAGCAACAGGTACTGCTGCCCATGATGTGCTAACATGCGCCATTGCACGCTAACCTTGTATATTTTTTAAACTCGGGGTTACTGTTGATCAAACTGTTGATCAGATTTGAACTGCCAAGCTTTTTTAGACTGCATCGTCTAGGAAAGACCAGTTTTTCATAAATGCTTGTCACTCGATTTTTCTAAGCATTTGTTTCACAACCACACTGCGTTTTAAGATTATTGAATATTTGGATACATCACATGGGTGATTCATTTTTTCAACGATTTTCATGTAGTTCGGCGAAGGCATAAATGCAAAAGTGCCATAAATTAATAATGCACATCTTCTTACAAATTGCGAACACAGAACGATTAATTTGGTTGCTGGCACAGTGTTGGTTGACCTGTGATCCTTTCTTTGGCATCTTGAAGTTACTTGTCTAAGCTGTAGTTGAGCTGAAATGGATGTTGTAGGATGCAATGTGTGTACTACAAATTTCTGGTTTTATTTTGTCAACAGTAGTTTGTTGAAATGTCTGAACCTCCAGCCAAAAAAGTTCGAGTTGTCCTGTTTTGACCCTTGGTTTGAATGTTAACCATAATTTGTTATTATGACTGTCGATCACTTAAATCTGATGACCGGTTGTTATGAATTTTACGATATTTGGAATTGTGTCTGTTCGCATTCTATTGACAAGTTTACCAGGTGTTTTAATATTTAATAAATTTTGCAGTAATTTTGTTGTGTTATAGGCTCTGGAGGCAATAAAACTTTTGACAGAAACGGCTGCGTTGAATATTCGAAGAGCGCATATGAGATTGAAGGTTTCAATTCCAGGTATGTGGCTTTTTGATTTAACCTGAAATAGACTCTAATTAGTTGTTTAATGTTTTGAATCAGGCCATCTTGCGTGCACCTTCAACTTATGTAGCTCATTTTAGAATTCAAAATGCATGAAGAATTTCGTGTCATAGCCAATTGATTAAAAACCAGGGAAGCCAATTCAAGCCATGCTGTTGATAAGTTTAAATGCGAAATCGTAAATGAAGTTTTCAGACGACTGGTTGATTAACTTTTCATTTGTTTCTTTCAGCAAAGGACGGAAAGAAACTTCGCGAGAAAATCAAGAAACTGGCGACGAAAGTTGAAGAAGACGATTTCTCCGGCGATCTGGAAATGGTAAATTGAAAATTGTTCTTTTACTCATAGTTGGAAGATACTTAGTTTTTCGCCGTGAAAATTACAGAACAAATGTTCAAAGCTGCTGAAAAACTATTTGCGTTGGATGATAAATTGTGTTTAACCCTCTTACCCCGATAGCCCCCCAGCAAGCGGAACGCCCACCCGATGGCCCTGTATATATAATATATACATAATATATATAATATATATATATATTATAAATATTATATATATATTATATATATATAATATATATAATATATATATATAATATATAATATAAATATATAAAATATATATATAATATATATATATTATATATATTATGTATATATTATATATAAATGTGGGAGTAGAGATAACCACTGGGTATTATATATATAATATGTATATATTATATATATAATATAATATATATAATATATATATATTATATATATACATATTATATATATATATTATATATATATATTATATATATAATATGTATATATATATTATATATAATATATATATATTATATATATATTATATATATTATATTATATATAATATATATAATATATATATATATATAATATATATATATATATATATTATAATATATATATATATATATATATTGGCCTTATATATATATATTTATATATATTTTTATATATATATATAAATATATATATATATAATGTCCTTACGGGGATACGGTTTATATGTTGAAACCTCTATAGCGGCCTTACGGGTATTTGTCATAGACCACCAAGCCGCTATAGCGCCCATACGGGGTAAGAGGGTTAATATGATTATCAATAGTTCTTGATGCCATCGATATACGGCGATGGTTACAAATAAATTATCTCCATTGATTTCGGTCATATCGAGTTCTTTGCTGCTCTTAGCGTTAGTTCAAGTGATGTTATGTCCAACCATATATGGTGTATGGTGTCCACCCAGTCAGTGACGTCTTGGTCAGCCTTTGTTTCTTATCCATTTCAATCTTGTATACATAGTGTTTTGTGCTCAGATAAAGGGCACTATGCTGTGTGTGATTCATTTCACGAAGTGGAGTCTGTGATCTAATGGTTGTAAGTTTCGCCCTGAAAACGCTTTGGGGGTTTGTCCAGTGTAGTCTGAACGGTTTTACAAGAGGAAATGAGCACTTTTTGAAGCTCCACTCTGGGACATTGAACTTGTGACTAGAAGAAAACATGTCTTTTGCATATACTGGACAAATAATGATAGGAGCTAATCTAATGCTGAGATCAGGGCTCCCGAATTTCCTAGAGCTTAAAGATTGTTCGAATAAAGTGCTTTATGAATTCAACAATGCATCTGTTACAGTACTTAGCAATTAATATATTGAACAATGCAATTGTTACAATTCTCGACAATTAAATGTTGTTTTCAGATTTTCCTAATTGACCCTGGATGTTTTCGTGAGATTGACGAACTGGTTCGATCGGACACAAAGGGCAAAGGTCACTTAGAGGTTGTGAACTTGAAGGACGTTAACGATGAGGAAGAACGTATCGAATAGCGAACTGAGTTAAAGAGAGATCCACGGAGATTTGAATTTGTAACAAGAGCTTGGAAAGACTGAAATTGCCTTGCATGTGAAAACGTTTTGCTTGTGTTAATTAAACTTGTATCCAGTCAGTTTGACAAGTGCTGCTTAAATGTTTTTGCTACTAATTATAATCCTGCTATTTTCAGTTTGTTTGTTACTTGTAGAATTGTGTTCAATCTAAATATACGACCATTTTTTTCAAGTTCGTTTGTCTACATTGAATGATAATTATTTTATGACGTCGATGTAGCGTATAATTCTGTGATTTTTAATAGGCAGGATTCACCATTATTGCGCTTGTACCAAAGAATTTCAGGCTTAAAATTACAGACCATTTAAGCTGTGTATTAGGTACCTATAGTCTGGGCAATATTGCTATCTCCATGACAACCGTGTTGTGAGACTGGAATCTACTTCACTCGAATACCCATTGAATTTGAGGAAGTCTGTAGGAGTACGTCATGATATTGGCATTCCAGTCTGCAATGATTTATCGGAATCTGCTTTTGGCATGAGGTTTTGACTCTTCTAAGCAGGCTGAGCTTCACATCCCCCTTGTCGCGTCCTTCTATTGTGAATAAGCTGGTCTCCCTGACGTGGCTTTTGTGGGCGCTGAGAAATTCTCGAAGATTTACATTATGAAGCGCCATGTTTTTTTCTGTCACTGGTGAGTCTGGCCCTGGTATCTGGAATGGACTCCTTGAGGAACTATGCCTAATGCATAGAGCCCTTGTGACCATGTTCTATAGGCCTACTATGCTCTCAAGACAGTTCTCTTTAGCTGGGGTTGGATCTGGAGCGATTAAGAGGAGACGGTATTGAATAGGTGCCTTAAAATCTCTGAAATGAATGAATTAAAATTCATGACTGTCTTTAACCAGGCATTGAATTTGCTTACTTGCACACTGTTCGTAATCGCATTGAGAAAGTATCCAATGGCAAGGCTTAAAGTGACTGGACGGTCATGGGCAGCATCCTTGCACTTATTTTCAATTCTGAGCGCCGTTCTAATATTTGACCAGACCAGTCTGAAAAGGTAACTTAGTTTTTAATTTTGAGCTATGTCCCAGTATTTTAATTATATACCGATTTTTACGAAGTATGTCTTCCATTGTTGTCAGTAAAGACCAAGACATTCCTTGCACAACGTAGATCTCGAAAGCACCAACTGACGCTCTTCATTAATGTTATCGCGCTATAAAACGCGTATCAGAAACGCATGGCTGATAAATCTGTCCGTTCTAGCTTTGTATTTATTTCGTTAGTGCTGTAGTCTTGGAATTCTGTAAACAAAAAATGATATGATGTTTTGAAAAATGAATTCATGTATTTAACTTATATTAGCTTTTATTTTGCTTATACTTAGGGATATGATATTATTAAGTTGTTTGCTTTAAATGAGAATTTTGCAAGTGTCCATATCTGTTTTGACTTGCTGCTGCTCTGTCAGAAAAATTTGCGCTACTCTTGGAAACGTCACGTAAAGTAAATACTATAATTATTATGGGTCCTTTAGTTTCTATTGAAAGTACCATTTAGACCAAAGATTGTAACTGTTAAAATCTTTGGTTTGAGCCAGAATGAACCTTTAGTAGTAAATGCGTACTTCGGCCGTACTAAGGGACATTTGCTTGATCGATCGTCTTTAAGTATGCCGCTTGGTATATCCGATGTGGTAATAATGTGATTGTGATGTACACTATTCGGGTGTAAAGCAATATATTCAAGATTGTTGGTGTTACAATGTACAATAGAAATCAGTTGACTTTTTCAGTCGAATAGTCATATTTTTCAGATACTTTCTATGGGTTAAGTAAATAAACAGGACGTGTTCACACATTTCGAATTTAAATTTACAAGTTTAGATTTGCTTAAGCAAAGTTCGCCTTTACCAGTGTTTATTTATATAATGTGTATTCGACTTTACAAAACAGGTTATAACTGCTCAGACAATTTGCTCTCAATTGCAACCGCTGCAGTTCAATTTTGAAATCCATTTGCTCTTCACCTGCGATGGCTGTCCTTCTTGGAAGCCCCGACTGCATCGAAAGCCTGCGCAGCGATGTCTCTGATCTTCAGATGGCCGTAGCTGACGTCCTCTCGAGGATTGGTCCAGTGACATTCCGGTCCTGGAAATATCCAGACAAGTTGTCAGCTGATTTGGACGTAAAGGAACTGCTGGAGAAATATGTCTACGGCGAAGATGTTGAAGAGCGACAGACATCGCACATTGTTCTGCTGGAATTAGTCATCGATCGGTAAGTGATGTCATGTTAACTTTTTACCGACCAAAGTGCAGTCATCCTGTACCCTCAGTCGGTAAAGTGTCAAGCACTTACTCTTCTTACTCTTACTTACTTTTGTGCCTTAAGAAATTAATTTCAAACTTTTGTAAATGGAAAAGTAGAGATAGTGTTTTATGCCTTGTCCTGCATGTGTAGTACTTGTATATGAAGTCACTCCATGACTCGCACCAATTGTTTGCCTGCTTGCTCACTGTTTACACTTGTCTTTAGAAAGTCCTCATGCAATACTGAAAGACCTTTCGTCAAGTGTAAAATGGCCGTAGTTATCCTAATGGACACTTTAGTAAAGATTCAGTGAACATTCGTATCTAAAATGTTGGTGACGAAAATTATGTATAATTTGTATACATGATTTAGTTGATTTCAAATACTAAGGTCAGTAGACATATGTATTGACTGCTGTGCCAGGCTTGACAGTTGTTTATAATATAAAATTAGTGGGTAGTGAATCTAGTGATGAGAGTTGATTGTGATATTCATTGACGAGGCGGATATAGGGAGCCGTCACGTCATGGACCATGGCTAAAATGATACAATATAACTTATGTAGCACAATTATCATGATTAGCAAGGCGTTAATTAATTGATAATTAATGATCACTTCAGTTGAAACCTAAGTGAAAAGTGGAATCCAGTAAAGGAACATGTTTGAAATAAGATGGATTACAGAAAGTGATTTTGCACATGGTTTTGTCTTTCGAGATGAAGCAGCCTTGGTATGCATGTCAAATCTGATTCAAAGCTTTCTTCGAGAGGTATGTGGTGAAGGTGCTATATAAATGTTCACTGAATGACTTGTGCACGTTTATAGGCTGATCCTGTTACTGCAAGTGATGGCAAGGTTTCTAGAGCAGGTTTCGAAGAAGACGGGGACAGCCGTGCGACCCACAAAGAGCTCCTCAGTCGGAGTAATTGTCAAGAAGTACTGGAACGCTCTTCTGCACCTCAGCACAATGTTCGACCAGATGAACTCAGAGGTACCTGAACCATCAGCATCATCATCGTCGTCGTAGTCAACATCGTTATCATCATTGCCATCATCATCGTCATTGCCGTCAATTATTAATTTACTATTATTTTTGTAATTAAGCTCCACTGTCTAAGAGACATAATTATGCCAATTGATGGACTTGCTGTAGCTCTTTACACAGTAGCCATTATAAGGGAAGATTCAAACCCGTACCCTCCACCTTGCAAGTCTTGCACTTGAACCAGTTGTCTGCGGTGTCATTGTGGCAATGACCTTCACCATAGTTATGATAATCATTATTGTGATTATCGTCTTGTTGATCATAATCATGATGGTTATCATTGTCAGTTCTTAATTTATTGTAATCATGATCACGGTTGTGATTATCACCATCCGGTTAATCATAATCATCATGATTATCATTGTCATCTTCTTTATTGTAATCATGGTCATCATCATGTTGATGTTATGTTAAAATTAAAATAAAACATTTCTGGCTGACGTTGCAGAATATGTGTTTCTGTATGGCTCTGCATTTGATTTCATAGAGTAAGAGCAAAACAAGACGAATCTCTGAGCTCGAAGATTTACTTGCGAAAGCGAACAAGTCGTCGGATCTACCGTTCAGTGACTCTAAAAAATCCAGTGCTGGGACAAGAGATGCGCTTAGTTCCGCCTCCAAGTCCAGTGTTGTGTCTCCACCAGGTCGTGATGAGTACAGCAAAGCCACGCAGACGGTGGAGACTGCTTTTGTGCCTTGTGATGCCTGCCATCTTGTCCAGCGGAATCTCAGAGAAGTCGGAGAAGTGGTGGTGAACGCATGCCAGTCACTTGGTCTGGAGTCTTGTCTTTCAAAGCACAGAACCGGTGTGCAGAAGCTGGAGTGGTTCTCAGGTAAGTTTAAGAATTAATCAGTCAATCAATCAATCAGTCAGTCAATCAGTAAGTCAGTCAATCCATCAATCAATCAATCCAATATCATCTTGGTCCTTTATGATACAGAGATGCTTCTGGCCCAGCCGTCGTTGAAATTGATGATTATACTGCAGAGCGATTGTGTGTTAAGAACTTGCTCAAGGCCCCGACAAAGTAACTGCCTCGAACGAGGATCGAACCCATACTCTCCGTGTTACAGGTCGATCACTCTATCCAATCGGCTGCCATGGATTATAATTATGATACGACTGTGAAAGTTTAATTTTATTTCAGGGTCTGAGCTCTCTATCGTCCAACATCATGAATTGTTTTTCCTTCTCCTAAGGATAGAATTATATTATTATTTGATGAACAATTACATTTATAGCATGTTTGGCTAAATCATTTCAGCAAATGATGTCAAACAGTGGACTGTGGAGCAGAACAAAGATCTGGCAAGCATCACGAAGCATCTTGATTGGTTGACGTCAACTGTCAATCCACTGAAGGCGGATCTAGCGGTCGAACAGAAGAGAAACAAAGATATGTCGGCTAATGTTGACAAATGCACGGAGCAGGTCAAAGTTGAGAGACAGACGTCTACGGTCATGAGAAAACAGTACGAAAGTAAACTAAAGGTAAAGAATTTAAGGATAATATAAATTATTATTATTATTATCATCATCATCATCATCATCATTATTATTATTATTAATAGGCATTTATTATTATTATTATTATTAGGCATTTATTATTATTATTATTACACATGTATTATTATTATAAAAAAATTTTGCCCGAGGTATATATGATCCCTCAGGCTTTAAAAACATTACTGTTGAGTACTGCTATCATTATTATTATTATCATTATTATTATTATTATTATCTTCATTATTATTATTACTATTATCAGGCATTTATTAACTGCAACTGTCTGAGTATGGTTTTCACTCAGCAATTGTGAGTGTGAAAGACTTGCTCATGGTCCCTACGTGTAGCTGTTTAGAAAGACAGATGGACTGAAGCCCATCTCTCTGCTTTACCAGGCAAGTGGTTTGACCAATTTTCTGCCAAGTTCCATATGGCGGCTGAAGTACATAGCCATAAAAGATATCCATTCATACATCCATGCATGCATCCTTATATACATTCATGCATACATTAATACATGCATCCATAGTGTTCCAGACATCTATAATTATAATACATGTCATATATGCATACACACATCCATACATATATCCATACACACATCCATACATATATCCATACACACATCCATACACACATCCATACATATATCCATACACACATCCATACACACATCCATACATAAGTCCATGCATACCTACATGCATGCTATATAATTTCAGGACCTGGAGAAGTCACGGGCCGATTTAGCGACGGATCTGGAACGGCTGAAGGTCGGAACGAATGAGAATCGTAAAGGTTTAGAAGATGAACTGGAAAAGACAAGAGCGGAATTATCGAGGAAGAAGGAAGAGATCTGCGAACGTGGTATGAAATTTTTTCACGCTATTTATACGAAACCACTTTCACCTATCTACATCGTGGAACTCTGTTTTTAAAATTTAGCGGGATTTTAGTTTGTGTCATTTGAAAGAGTGGAATCAATGGGACTTGCCAGTAATGTTATTGAATCTAATATCTGGTATTTAATAGTAATGCTTTATTTGCACCTTGTAATATTGTTTTCAGTCAGACTGTGAGGAGATTGAGGTGATCAGTGATGATAATGATGATGATGGTGGTGGTGGTGACGACGACGACAACGACGATGTTCAAGTTAGATAAAATACCCAATAATATATTTGTCAAGCGAATGGTCATTGCTTTAACTTTCAGTGTATGATCATGGTTACTATTGTAAATAAATATGAATTTACCTGGTATTAGGGGCAAGAATCAGTAATTTATTATTTTTAATTTGGTGTGATTTACAAATGGCATCAAACTCGGGCAATGAAAATAAAATACACATTGCAGTTACGCCTGATCCTTAGGTAATTCTCCTTAAAAGCAAGATTCCCATTGGATTTGTTTTAGAGAAATCTCATAGAGAGATCTTACGTGAGATGGAAGAACGTCTAGCGAACAAAGATGCAGTTCTTCAAATGGAAGAGAACATGAACAAGATGGACTCTCAACTGAAGGACATTTCGCTGAAGCTAGAGGAAGCGGCCATTGAACTTCGTAAAGAGAAAGCAGTTAACCGAAGTGCAACGAAAATTAACGAGGTAAAATATAATCATGTCTGCTTTGTACACCAACTTGCGGATAGCAATTGGTCAATTAAGGAATATTCTTGTCTTATCTTTAACTTATTTGTAAATCAAATGGACGGAAATGCACTGAAAACGTTTCAAATATTAATTAGGTTTTGAGCTATGATGTGAGTCTGAAAGCTGAGTATGAAATCGGGGAGATTACTCGCAAATTAGAAATTAATTAAAATTTGTAAATCTGCTGTTGAATCTCTTAAACCTTTTAGGACTTGATAGCTTTTTTTCTGTTTAACCAGAAGTGAATTTATTTTGCCTCTTTGTATGTACTGGCGGTGATTTGTGAGATGGTTCTGTTTGATGAACAATTATTGTTTGTATACTTCTCAGGCTGTTGTCGATCAATAAAGTAGCTTAAAAATAAAAATAAATTTAAAAATATTCAGTTTATATCATTTTTGCAGCTCTATATATTGTATTTTCTTACTTTACAATATATGAACAATTTCTATGCAATTACTTTGATGAGAAATTACTTAAAAATACAATAGATGAGAAATTACTTCAAAATACAATAGATGAGAAATTACGTCAAAATACAATGGATGAGCAATTACTTTAAAATGCAATAGATGAGCAATTTACTTTGCATTACATTACACAAGCAGTAATATGTTACTTTACTTTCACAGACCGAGCAGTCGAAGCAGGAGACGCTGTGTAAGAGACTCGACGAGATCGATCGGGAGAACGAGCAACTGCGGAATCAGATCGCGGATCTTGAAGATGCCCGTGACCAGCTGCACGAGAAAGTATCGACGATGGAATTGGATCGGAAAGACGTTGAGAAGATGATCAAAGATAAGGAGGTTGTCACGCGGATTTCTCAAATTCACCTCCTGTCAATGTGTAAAGTAAACGCTGTCATGTTTGTGTATCAGCATTGCTTATGCTGAAACGTTTTTGTTCTATTTACATGCAATTACTCATGTTTGTTTGTTTATATATGCACACTTGTTATAGCGCCCCTTCAAGCTCACTAACTACTCAGAGGCACTCCCGACTGCAGAGCGGACACTGCATCGGAGTTTCACGCCGAAGCGCTGAGCAATTGCGAGTGAAGGACTTGCCCAAGGTCCCTACGCGGCGACTTGAGGTGGATTCGAACCTTCCGACTTCAAGGCAACGACGCCACCACTACACCATCGCGCCCCATGTGATTGTAAGGTAGCTGCATAGCATTTGCTCGTATATTGTAAGGTAATGTAAGTGGATTCATTTATTGAGCTCCTCTGTTTGCAGAAAAAGCATAGTCTTTGTAAATCTGGCTACATGGTCTTCACGATGTAGTACAAACATGGCACCTTTTCCTCATGAATTGGAATGACTTGTAAATGTCATGTAATCTTCCAACTACACAATAATTTACACACAGGCATGGCTCTATGCAATGATACTTTGAGATTTGTTCATGGTACTTTTTGATAGACGAGCCGACATCTTTGAGTCAAGAAATTTGTCGACCTTTTTTTGGCATTTACCCTAAATTGTCCAAAATCAGACATTTTTACCTATTTTTTTACCTGACGATCTTTTTTTAATCATTTGCCCAAAAAGTGTTAAACACGCGACCCGGCTGAGACCCGACACCAGCAGGTCGTGAAATCAATGCTGGGTCGCCGACCCCGAACGACCCAGCTCACTTTCAGCCCTACATGTACTAGCTCTTGAAGATGTTGCTTTATTACATTAATGTACATTACTTTACATGTAGAACTAAATTTTGCTTCTGTGAAGAAATGCTAAAGTTCTTGTTGTTGAAACAGCGCCTGGAGAAGGACAATGCTCGTCTGGAAGGCTCCATCCAGCAGCTGGAAGAGAATGCAAGTCGGTTGGAAAAGGAGCTAAAGGATGTGAAGGAGCAAGTGCGACTGCTCGTCGAATATCCGGATTTACATCAGATTCCAAATGCTAATTTTGCTGGTATAAAAATTACTTCCATTTTGTAATTTTTTTAGTAATTTAAAGTAATGTAATGAATATAAGTATGGCAATCTAACCTGAGCTATTACTGTTTTGGTAGAGAATATATTATATTGACTGGCAGGTTCAGATATTTGCATGTGCCTAGTGCCTACTCCAGCTTCAAAAATCTTGATTGATTATGCTTACCTAAATTTTACGTGGGTTCAACATTAGTAATAAGTGTCGTAGTTTTTTTGTGAGGAATCATACATGTTTTCAGTAAATTACAACATCAATAAATTATTCCTGACAATAAAATGCTTGTAAATGAGCTGTTGCTTTGCACTGTGCATTCAAATGAGATTTGAGAAATTTTGAGATTACGATTTCTTAAGGCACCCTTGTAATGGCACGGCTGGATTACGGGCTTTAGCCTTTACGGCACCATATAAATTGTTGAAATTATTAACATGAGATGAGATGGATTCTTGTAGGTCTCCAGATACCATACATATCTTGCTGATGTTTTTGTTGTGAAGGCACTGGGGACATTACGAAGGACATGGAAAGCCAACTCCAGGCCAACCGTCTCCGGATTCAAGTCCTACAGGAAGAGAATGCGAAACTCCACAAGTCGATCAGCAAGTTGCTTTCGCTGACGCAGGCCGGGCAGAGAGTGGAGAACGGTCATCCTCCATCAAAACCAGTTCCACTGTGGAGACACAATGACCTCGACAGGTGAGGCTCACTAAATTAAGGTGCTATATAAATAATTGATTAAATATGCAGACAATTAATGATCACTTTAAGATGATTGGGTCCTACTTGTTTAAAGACAATATTATTGTATCAAAGACTCGGGACTACCCGAGTATGGGTAATCAGCTGGTTCAGACAATCTCCCCCATTCAATGCCTATCTGCTGTGGCTCCAAACTTTGCCATAAATCGCTCTATTATACTGTTTTAGCCCCTACCATATTAATCAAACCCTTCCTGAAAAACAAGACATTAATTTTGTGCAGTTAGATTAGTATTCTATAATGATACAGGTAACTAGCAAACATGCCTACTAATTATATATATATATTCTTATGTATATAAACATGAGTATGTATTTATACTATTTAATATGTATTATAATAATTTGGGTGCATTTGCGATAGTCCCTCTCTTTAACCCTTTAATGCCAGAGGGTATAGGATTTCCCATACCATTTACTACCATCTCGGCATTAAAGGGTTAAACCACCTTAAATCTCAATTATTGTAGGTTCGACTCGAGCAGCTCGGCTCAGCAGGAGCTTCCTCTTAATGACGTCATTGACACTCGCCAGAGGGCATCAAAAGTTCTGAATGATGGATCCCTGTTTCAACCATCTGTGCTGCCACGACAGGAGCCTTCCACTTTCGGCCGATCTGTGGTCGTCGGTGTAAGAGCTGGGAGTGCTTCTTCCAGTCACCAAAGATATCATCAAGCAAATGGCAAAGACCCTGAGCTGAAGTGGAGAAAAGCGACGCTATCAAATGCAACAGATACAGGAAGTAAGTAATAGCTAATATGCTGTTTCAGATCATCAGTTACAACAGAGGCATCTAGCAATAAGTATGCCTGACCTGGATCTTAAAACAGCACCTGTAAATGCCTTATCAAGCAGAAATTATCTTTTTAGGAAATCATGTCAAATGCCTTAGCATAATCATGTCAGTAAATGTAAAATTGGCAATGATACATTGCCAATTGCCTTGTGTATTTAAAATTTTTTTTTTGTAATGCTGAGGCAGCACTGTGAAATACCTTGAGTAGATCTTTTAAGAATTTTATGAAGGTAACACTATAAAATACTATGCGTGCATCTATTAACTGATCGAGAAAGATGAAGAATAAAGTTACAAATTACAATCGCTTTAATAAACTTTCCGCTGCAGGTCACGGTTTTGCAGACAGTCGACCAGCGCCACCTGTCGCCCAGGGCAAATATCGCAGCGACGACACCCACACATGTTCCAAATGTGACAAGATGTATCGAACGTCGAAGGAACTCAATATACATCAGTCCTACTGCTACGGAGGTTTATAGGAAAGGTCCCAGCTGGTTCCACTTCCTCACAGACAACTACTACTAGCAGAATTACAAAAGCTATTGTCTGATTAGCATCTGGCTGTGTTATAAAGACAGCGCTGTCAAATGCCTCAGACCAGCAGTGTAGTTAATAAAGTCAACATTATCAAATGCCTCCACTAGATCTTGAAGTTTCGTCTGAATCGGAATATTGGGGCAAACTACAGATTGAGAAGCATGCTTGCATTTAAAGAAGTTCCAGCTTCAGTAAGGCTGGAGCGGCACTTGTGTGACTTCACTAATTAGAAAAGGCGGTTAGAATTTTGACATTGGAAAACTTATTAAGTGAAACTCCACTAATCGCTATAAAGGGACTGCAAAGAAATTGGTCACAATGGTAGTCAATATCGTTAAATTCATATTTACTATTATAGTGCACTTGTTCTTTGAAGTGGTTTGATAGTTAGATTACTACATTCCAAAGATGTATACCGAAAGCATTCATGTAAATAATACACTAGTGACCATCTATAATAAATACTGTATTCAAAGCGAGAACTATTTTATTCATTATCTTCTCATTTTCGCGCTGTCCGTATATCGCGTATGCAGGGAGGGGTCACCGGATGTAGGTAATTTGAGTACGGGTGCATACAGTGGGGGGGAGGGGCGACAAAATGTGCGTAAAAAATAGATGTCTACCTGCGTAATTATGACGCCCACACCTACTTATAAGTTATAACTGCATTATCTTTATCCTTTGGTTGTCTGGTGGCATTTAATTACATTATAATTAAATTCTGCTCAGATTTAAACAATGAACCATAACAGTTAAAAACATTTTGCTAGAAAATATGTTTAAGAAAAATAGTGGCCTATGGTAAAATAAATCTTTGTAGATGACTTTAGCTAATTAGCTTTTGTAAGGAGAGGTAGAGAAGCTTATTTGTACGTACGCACGGGGTCCACAAAATGTACGAGTTGCAACATGGGAGCGGGTAAAAAATACGATTTTGTTTATGTAATTATATGAATGGGTCCATTATGCTCAAGAGGACGGATTTCCTTGTTTAGACTGCTCTTGATACAGAACATGTATGTCAACAGTGCACATTGTAGCCTGAATTCCAATAGACAATGGATCTAAATTTAAGCTTAAGGTTTTGAAAATAAACTCGTATGTATAGGACCATGTCCGACCATTTATATAGCGCCTTATTAAATTTTCATGTGGACTTGTGGATGGTTAGACAACTGACATTCGATTGCCACAAATCAATTGTGGGGCGCGGTGGTGTAGTGGTGGCGTCGTTGCCCTGAAGCCGGAAGGTTCGAGGTTCGAATCCACCTCGCCCCATAAGGACCTTGGGCAAGTCCTTCACTCACAATTGCTCAGTGCTTCGTCGTGAAACTCCGCTGCAGTGTCCGCTCTGCATTCGGGAGCGCCTCTGAGTAGCGAGAGCTTGAAGGGGTGCTATAACAAGTGCACATACAAACAAACAAATCAATTACGTTACAATTGGTTCAGCTAACAGTTATCTCTGAGACAGTTTGCCCCAATCTGGGATTGCAAGTGACTAATAGAAGTTCTCATGCTTAAGCATCAATTTCAGACTCTCAAGGACTTCATATATTGTAAGTTAGAGGCAAGTTCATCAGTGTTCTCTGTTAGAAGTCATGTGCTACTTGCGATTCATGTGCTATTTGCAATTTATTCATGTGCTACAAGAATTCATTTGGCAAAGACATCAACCTGTGGCACAGAAACGTAAGGAGAACTGTGCATCTCAAATAAACTTCCGTAAAATCGAGAAAAATACTTGAACTAAATGTTCTCCGAATATAAAATAACCACTTAAAACTCCAGAGTGTTTACATAATTGAACGCATTTATATACCTTGGCAGGTTATAAATAGATTACATATAATTTTATATATATATGCATAAAATATTTTTATATATAGATCATATATACCATATAATTATATGTAATGACACAAACACACTCATGCATACACAAACACACAATTATTTAGCAGTTGCTTAATTATTTACAGAAGCACGTAGCAGATAAAACCAGTTGACATAGCAGAGCTCTGGGCTTCACAGGCAATGGATGGAATACACAAAGAAGGCAGGCTCTTGCAAATTTGCCACAATCTGTACCCAGCACCACTGGAAATGTGAAGCACCAGCGCTCAGCTGAATTAATACTTAAAGCTAACAACACATAGACTAACCATTTACCAACCAATGTGTCGTTAATGGTTTGGGAACATCCTATACCCGTGGTTGGTAAAGAGCTAATACACAGGTGCAGAAATCGCAGCAAATGAAAGCAACGGCTGCACATAAAATGTCAAAAAAAGCTAACGGGAACAAAATAGACAAAGACATTTCTCACGGAGACAGTGTTTGTTGGTCAATGTTTGTGAACATACATTTGCGACAGGAATTTACAATGCAAAGTGCGTTTTTAAAATGACTCAATTTTTTAGCACAGAAACGTTTTTAAAAAAGCAAAAAGTAAAACCACTGAACTTCCTTACAACAACAGAACATAAATTAGCACAATGGTAATGCTGGTCTGTTGATAAAAATTTCATTACCAGGTATTTTATCTGCAGGAGACAAACTGAACATAGCAGAACCTTGTAATAAGGGAACGTTCTTATAAGGGAACCATGCCATAATGAACTTCTTTGCCTTTTTTGCCCATTTTCTTTCCACAAGCGTTTGAAAATCCTTGCCCATTTTTGTCAAGCGTTTGAAAACCATTCTCTTTGATTGTGGTTTGGTGTCAGGTTCTCATCATTAGTGGTGCTATATAAATTTACAATTACAATTAGAGAACCTCCTTATAACTGAACCTTCTTACAACACAGCAATCAACACATCTCCCGAAAAGTACTTTGTACTGACTTCCAGAACTTTTTGGTACGGCTTCAAAAGGAAGTTTTGGTGTAACACTTCACATGATCTACAAGTGCTACAGTGTACCTGTTTGCTAAAATATATATATTGAGATGCTTTTTTACTTATTTGTCTTATTCTAAAATAATGCAAAAAGTTGCAAACCAGGAGAATCATTTCCAAAGGAATAGCTTTATGTACTAAGTCTTCAAGTTTCTTGCAGGTTTAATAGTGTGGTACAAAAGTGATATAAGTCAGGCAACACAGTTACTCCAACCACTCCGTCCCTCTAACGTCCAAACAACCCAAGGATAAAAACCAGCGTTTCGTCTAGATTTCTCAAATCAACACAAAGAAACCAAAATATCCAAGAAAGCTATCTGCAGAAGTTATTTAACTATGAATGAACAAGCCTCCAAAAGGCATTGCACCAGCGTCGCTAAAACACGTCTTAAATCTGTTGGCACCTAGAATGTTACATAACATAGTCAGCTATACACCGGCACCTTCTGAAATGTGTGCACACCAAGCATAATTGTAAGGAACTCCTCCGATTATGGATCTAGAAATGCGCTATATAAAATATTTCTTATCGATTAATCGATAGGCAATATACATCTGTCACAAAAGTCAGGCTTAAACTGCCCGCAGGTTCTTAGAAAAGTGCCATGATCATCGTTGTCATCGTCGCATCCAGCTTCAGATGTCATACATTTTGTGGTCATAAGTGCAAAGAATTTAGATTAAAGGAGCCACATAAATGTTTATTACACCCTAACGTCCGTATGACACGTAGTGGCGTTCTAAAAGTAAATTCTAACATCAGCGATACCACAAATTAAATCCAAAGCTAGAACAGAATCCTGAAATATAGAATTACTTGATTAGGCCATCGAAATTAGCGCTATTATCAGTTTATTACATGTCACATAATAACAATCTGTAAACATTAAAACCACTTAGAACAGCTGTGCAACACAAATCCCTATTAAGCCTAAAAAAATTACCTGGCTTACTGTACATAGTTGCAATGCAAATGTGGTTGCAGTCCTTAAGAGAAACTAAAGTAGGCACATGTCTTACTGATACATAAGCTTAATTTCACATGTTAAACAATCAGAATAATCTAAGAAAGCTGTACCACGTATCACTCTTAATCATTGTTATCTTTCATAATCATGTGAAACGCAAGAAATAATTGTTGGAAAAATGATGCTGCGTTAAACCCTCTGCATTCCATTCACGCAATTCTAACGCTTCTGTAAATCACGTGACATTAGCGCTGAGACTACGCAAAACAACCTTTACGTGTAAAGAGCAGGTTATTAAATTAATACAATGATTTTTCGGGACATATTCAGAAAAGAGTCTAAATAACTTTAAAATTCTTCTCTTACTGAAATGGTTGCATCGCTGGTAAAGAATCAGCATTTAACATTTTAACAATTGTTTTCATCATTAAGTATCTAGAGTTGTCAAGACCTCTTACATCCACCGCAAAAAGGACCAAAGTTTGTGACACATGTTGTTAATGATCCAGACGCAGGTCACAATGTTACCATAAGCCAAGACTTTCAAGGAATCAGCAAAAACGCATCACGAAAACAGAAGCCAGATGACACCCATCAGTCTATTGGGAAACTCCCTTTGCAGTCCAAATAGAGACTACATTCAAGCCCCACGCCAAAATGCCTTCAGAGGGTGGGATGCCTCTGCAGCCTGGGAATTCCCCTGGAGAATCCAAGGGAATTCCTTCGCAGTGTAGACGGGAAATTCCACAGCAGAGAACGGTGTTGAACCAGCCAAGCCTAAAAGTGGAAGTTCTTTTAAAACAGACCATAGTACACTCAATTTGCATTCATTATGAGCTTAACCCTTTACCGACCAAAGTGGCATGGGAAAATCCTACACCCTCGATCGTTAAAGGGTTAAACAGTGCACTGCTTCACAGTCTCAACGTCCATCAACCACAGTTATGCCTTGAAGACGTGTACAACCCGCGACACGTAGTGACGACAGATGGGACACTCCGCCATGCGTCTGCCGCACTGCGTACATGTCACCATGTGGCCACACTCGAGTAGGATGCAGTCGATGACGGCGTCCATACAGACTTTACAAAGGTCAACGTCGGACGCGATGTTTTCGTCCGTTGCTGGAAAATAAATAAAACAATTAATCAGTTATCATCCTCTGTGTAAAAATTATAGCACATTCCGTACTGATTGAAGTGTCGTAGTATGCCAAAACAAATTTCAGTCCAAGGTAACGGCCTCTGTTGTCACAGACCCTGGTCAAATCTGGATCCATCCGTCCCACCAACATTCCGTAATCATCAGCACACATTTGAACATACTTTACTTAAATGTAATCGTAATTGCCAAATATCGAAAATGACACTTGAAAGCTAAGATCTATGAATAAATATAGATCTTTGTCTGAGTTGCTCAAGTTCAGAGTATTTACTGCAAGTGCACTGTAACTTTCTGTGGCAGTCCTTCATTTATTTAAGCGATTTATATAGCTCCCCTTCACAACCAATGAACCATCTGATCAGAAGTCCTTACGAGAAACTAAATCAAAGCACATTCAACATCACCATAAATGGTGTCAAAGTTTGTCAATTTTAATCAACCTTACCATACAGCAGTCAAATTTAATGCTAATTTGACAAGTACACATGTGTGTGAGATTGCATGTGTGCGTGGGCAAGACTCTCATGGTGGCTGGATGTTGTAAAATCAACTCCAATTACATCCATATAAAATGCAATTTATCTAGCTCAGTAACAATCAGATACTGGCAGAAACTGATCTGCGTGCCTGCTCTATCCATGTTTCCCTCTTAACTTTCTTCATGACAGTTCGAGCTCTATTGGTTATTCAGCTTGACTAAGAACTCACCTTTGCTCAACAGGTTAGCACTGTCTCTTGTAACTGCTGCTATGACCTGAGAGCCATATCCCACTCTCTCATGACCCCCACATTGCTGCAACTGCCTTAGTTAATGCTTTTCGTTACCAGTCACATAGAATACTGTTCCTCAAAATATTGTACTGAAACATTTCAAAGAGGTATGTGCATATGTGCGTGCGTGTGTACACGTATAAGTGTGCGTATGTGCGGTGTGCAGGTGTGTCTCTGACCTAGGCCTCTGTTCTTTCTGTCGTCCAGCCAGAGCCGCTGTACTCTATCCATCAGCTCCTGCCGCTCGCAGCATCCCTTGTAGTCGACGTAGTTCGTGACGAGCAGCTCCTTGAGTTGACGCACGGACAGACCCTCAATGTCCTCCACTCTCGACAGCTGCTTCAACGTCATTCGTCGGTTGGGAGTTCCACACATTGTCTGCGCTCAACACAAAGAGAAAAATACAATTCACAACATAACCAATCCATCGGGTGGGTCATGCAGGGATCAGTTTGACAATTCATCAGTTGTTAGCGGCTTCTAGTTTTGTAAATCAGTAACTGAACAACGCGCACGTGCACACACACGTGTAATATATATATAATCTACATGTATGCCAGTTTTGCACATACATCAGTGAGAAACGCTTTACAAATGTTATATTAGATTAGATTTGTAGACTACTCAAGACTCTCCTCTTTTTTCACGCCTGGGTCGGAAGCGCCTCTGAATAGTTATCTTGAAGGGGTGTTATATAAATTCCATAGATATATAGATAGATACATATGCACCTAGCTTGGCCAAGGCAAGGGCATTGTACATGAATTTATGTAGCCCTAGCTACACTAATTAAGCAAGCATAATCATCTAACGAAGCAGAGGTTTCGTGAACAATCAAGATAGAGACGAAACCATAGTTTAAAGCCACCAACCGGTTCCGTGGTCTCGGTCTGTGAAGAAGCAACTGGTGGCGCGTCTGCCGGATCTGGCAAGACAGACGGAGCAGCGGTGTCGTCTGTCGACATAGCACCAGCGCTGGACGGATCCACCGGAGTGGTGGTGGTGGTAAAGGCACCTGTGGAGGAGGAGGAGGAGGACAACACATCGTATGCCGGCGGTGGAGCAGATGGAATGATGATCTCCACCTGGATAGATGACGACGACGTCTGCTGGGGAGTGAAGGTCGTCGATGGTTCGCTGCTCGGATGGGACGATGACGTACCTGATGTTGTGGATGACGATGATGATGACGGCGGTCGACGGGAATTCAAATTTTCTTTCATCATTCTTTCCTGATTATATAAACAGAGAAATATATACGCACATATATATTCCATATCCGGACCTTGGCCGAGAGAAAGTGACCACTTGTCACTTTATAGATCAGTCAGAAAATGGAGTTCACCTAAAACCATGGTTATTGATTTTTGCGTTCTGTTCACATTGGCCATATTTACTTCTACCTAACGTGGGTGCGTTGTGTCACCCGGACATGTCTCTTATTTTCCAAATAAATGAGGATTGCAAGCTTCACCTTCAGTCGTTCCACGTGTCGAACGTGCTCCCTGTCTTCGACCGATCGGCCGTGAGCCTGGCTGAACTTCATCACCGCTTCGACGAGGTCCGTCTTCTCCGTGTAGTTATCGGTGCGGTGTTTGTTGCGGATGAGGAAGTGGCGCAGTTCCTTCACGGTGTACTGGTCGAGCTCTGGCCGAGTAAACGTCAGCGAGATGAGTCGATAGCACCGAATGCAGACCTTTGGCATCGCCAGTCGGGCGGAACACTTCGAACAGTGCAAGCGCTGGCATTCGACACATCTCTGATAACAACGGTAAGAAATGACGGTACATCTAACACATCTGTAGTAGTATTGTATTGTATAAAAACATGTATAAAGCGCCTCTACTAGGGTGAACCATTCAGAGGCGCTGCCAGTGCGCAGGGCCACGAGAGAAGAAATAGGTTTTGAAGAAAGAAAATGAGGAGGAACGATTACCAGTCAGAAGTTGAGATCGAGTAGAAGGAGACAGCTTATTCCAAAGAGGGGCCAATTGACGTAGAGGAACGGGACTGAGCCATAGCCGTTCTAGTAGGAGGTACTAGAAGATCAAATCTGTTTTATTATTGCATTGTATCTATAAATTTATGAAGTGCGTCTCACGGTGTACACCAATCAGATGTGTTCCCAGCGCAAATGACCCAACAATCTATCGTATCGAGTGAAAAGAAAAGGAAGGGATCACCTTGCGTGTAAAGACGTTTATCGATGTCGAACAGAATTCACAGGCCATGGCAGACGCAAGCCGTCATCTGGATGTCAAGATGTCATTAGCCCTGCAGCGAAACTAATTGCAACAAAACAAAACGGCATTTAGAAATGTAACAAACAAAACACACGCACTGCTGATCGACCACCAGAGTACGGGTGTAAAACTAAATGCATCACAAAATAGTTACCATACTACTCTAAGCCATGGTGTAGTCATCTGTCCCAGTATTTATGTAGCACATTTTATAAAGATCATGAAGAAGTGTTAAACCTTTACATGACAACTGCTAGGGCACTAAAGAGTGGCATTTTAAAACGTGCTACTTGAAAATTAGGCTCAGGGCACCGGTTTATTCACAAGAGCTGCTGCATTGAGTCAGATGACTGTCCAGAGTGTAATTATAATCAAAAGGTGGCAATAACTGATATCTGGTTGAATCACTATCTTCCATTGAATCGCCTTAGGTAAGACCGCTCTATTCTGCCCTTATCTGTGACGACCATATTGTTTACTTGCTACCGAGCTGTTCTAGACTTTTACGCTTTTTTTTATATCGCGCCGACTATTGAGTCAGTGGGCTCGCGGAAACATTGGGCTATCGATGAGTCCGCTCTATTCTGCCTCTGTCTGTGACGGCCATACTGTCTACGTGCTACCGAGCCGTCGGTAACATCAACCATATATAGACCATATACTTATCAATTGCATTAGTATCTGTATTTTTACAAGTACTCGTATTACGTAACGTGAATGATAAACACATGCACACCAACGCTCAAGGACTGCACACCAACTACTTTAGTATCAATCCTTTCGCCCCAAAACCGAGATAATCCGTTATAATGACGACTGTATCAATCAAAATCGAATATATCTGTGAGTTTAGTAAATCATTATGCCTAACAAAATACTTTAAAACAACATCAATATTGTCAAAATCTTCAGCAAATGCCCTTACGTTTCGACTCGATGCTTTTCCGTTTCCACACAATGTTGTGACGTCACTAATTAGCGCTCATAAACATAGATATCAGATCACCTGCAAATTAAATGCCTTCATCGGTGCATTCATCACCCTATTTGCACGATAATAATTTTTTTATTGCAATTGTTATAATTATTATCATATCATCATCATTGCAAGCGTTAGCTATTTGTGATCATAATCAAATTGTGCATCATATTGAGTCGATTAGGCCTATTTAGAACACTTGGCCAGTGTCGCAGAGTAGGCCTAGGCCTACTGGTTCGATCGAGTCTCGGCGATGCGGTGTCCAAATATTCCCAGTAGGCTATCCCACTGTAGTCTGTAGCCTATAGAGACCTTGAGCAAGTCGAAACCTAGGCCACTTAGCGTAAATTTATCCGTCATATGTAGGTCTACTCGCAATTTATCGTGCGCATGTAGCGTAGCCTACAATTGGTTCGCTCATCTAAATAAGCTAATATGCCTCTACTTGCGCAGGGTTTCCAACGCTGGCGAAGAAAGCAATTCTATATATAGCCTAGTAGCCTTCTTAAACAAAATGACACAGAACCCGGACCATATTCAAACAATGCGGATTTCTATTTATCGCTGGGTCACCTGTGTGACTGAAACATTAGCCTGCTGTCATGATCGTGTTAGTGCATGTCATCAAAGACGGCACAGTAGACTAAAGTCACTAAACACTGGCGCAAACCATGGTAAGTAGGATGGAAATCAGATTCACATGAAACTGCCACGTTCATTGGGGACTTTCATATGACATCGCTGATCAGACTCGCAACTGCATCGATCTTTTGGACATTGGCCTAATAACTATAGGCTACCTTGTGTAGGCGGGTATACAGGTCTACTCTGAGATCAGTGGACAGTGAATGGTTATGCATCACTCATTAAGGCTCTCAATAATAATATGGGTGACTCATAGTAATTATGCTGATGATTAAATTATTGAGACCAAAACTTCGAAAGTAGACCCACGCAACACAGTGAGACACTTTCCGCATGACCAATTGACCATATTAGGCCTAAATAATAATAATAGTAATAATAATAATAATAATAATAATAATAATAATAATAATAATAATAATAATAATAATAATAATAATAATAATAATTGGCCATTGAAACTCTAGGCCCTGTCAACTTAAGAGGAATCAAATTAATTACAGATTTGGGTCGTCACTAGTCTTGACGAAGGCGACAGACGAATTGAGAGAAACGACATTTTTATACCAAAGACTTTCGGTGACCATTCAGCGCTTTAACGCGGTGGGCCGTGGCCTTCGCGGGATCTTTTGCAGCAATATAATAATAATAATAATAATCAGGCGCGGATTTAGAGGGGGGCGGAGCCGGCGTACGCCCCCCCTAAACCTGCAGCAAATGACCTAAAACTAATATAATTGCAATTTGGGAATAGGATGTTTGAAGTAGCTGGACCGGCAGAATGGAGCTCTCTTACCGGAGCTCTCTTACCTACTTACCTGAGTTGCTAGCAGACGTTGCCCACGTGACCAATGACTTTTGCCGTGACGTCATTCACAAAGTTCATGTACAGACAAAATTTACGTAAATAGAAATTGGTCAATTAAAAAATATGTCAAGTGGTCCGCCGTCAAAACGGCTTAAACAAGCAGTTTTATCATTCGCGAATAAGCCGACTGCCGTTGGTAGGACATAAGCCTATCTTAGGCCTAAATCTCAAAAGATGGCATATGATTATCATTATAATTTTGAAATTCGTCGTGCTGATTATAGCCGCCGAAAGCGTTCAGCTGCCGATATTATGGACAAAAGCAAATCAAGGATATAGAACTAGGCCTACTCATATAATCATTCTCTTAACGCTCGGTGGCGTGCGGTCCATGGATGAGGCGCATCCCTTGCTCATTGAATCTACACTGTGCCCCATAAAAAAACACACCAAAAAAACTTTGTCATGAAACGCATGTAAGTCTAATGTTAAATAAGAAAAAGTAATGTTTCATTTAAGCAGATGTTCGAAGTGATGTCCCTTCGCTTTAACGCAGGCTCTCAGCCTTGGCCGCCACTGTTCAATAGCTTTGTCAATGACACTCTGCTTCAACTGTGCCCACACAACGATGAGGTGCTCCTTCAACTCGTCGATGTCCCGTATTGCTGTCTGGTAGACGCGCTCCTGTGTTAGACCCCAAATTCTGTAGTCAACGGGATTGAGGTCTGGTGAGTTTGCACTTTGCTGGCCAGAGTTCCGGTCCAATGAAGCTTGGTGTTTCACGTCGCAGCAATGGTGTCCTTTGCGCGATGTGCTGGGGCGCTGTCCTGCTGGAGAATGAATAAGTCGTTTGACATCCTTCTGATCGCCTAGTCTGCGTCACTGCCTCTAACAGCAACCACTTCTGTGAGTAAGTAAAATGTTAAATATTTTGTGGCAAAATTATTTGAGAAACAACGTACAAACTTTTATTACAATTGGCTTAGTTTTATAGAAGATTTTTGAAAAGTTTTTTGGTGTGTTTTTTTATGGGGCACAGTGTATTTTTATACAAATACTAGTGTATTCAATTTCTATCATTACTATGTTAATTATCGTATGATAAATTGGCATCGACTATATTATTTTTATTTGGGGGCAGAAAGGGGGAGGGGCAAATTCCCAGGGGCCCGGCGGTGTGAGGGGGCCCGGAGTGCCCGGGGAAAAAGTAAACATTGTAAGAAGTTTAACAAATACGAAGACATTCTGCATGTAGAATTGCGAGTTTGAAAATTATTATTATTATACATTTATCAATGATATTGCAATATTTCAGCATTTGCACCAGAACATTTACCATTTTCAGAACAACATAGTGTCATTAAATCCCAAAGAAGATGGCAATTGTCTATTTTCATCAATTTCTGACCAAATGAAGCTATGTCTCTGCAAAACATAAGTCCAGCTACAATAAGAAGTGACATCGTTCAGTATCTTTGGGACCGACGTGATAGTCTTAACTTGTTGGATGGCACTACAGTACATCTGTCTGAAAAAATTTCACATGGTGATGTTGAGTCTTACCTTCATGAAATGGCTCAGCCAGGCAAGGGATACAGAAATTTTCGAAGGGGGGGGGCCAAAGTCCTATGGAACTACTTTTGGGGGGGCCACGTCTACTTTCCGAGCAAAATAGCTGGTCAAAAAAAAGAAATTTTTTAAATGGGGGGGCCATGGCCGGATTGGCCCCCCCCTGGATCCGCCCCTGCAGCCAGGTACTTTTGGTGACCACATAATGATACTAGGAGCCTGCTGCCTGTACCTTGTTCAGTTCACAATATTGTCTTCACTTGGCGACAATGCCACAGCTGTTGTGGCTCCTAATGAGAGTAGCACCATCATGCCTGACTTGCCAATGTTGCTACTTGGACATAATATATTATTGCAGAAGGCAAAGGAGACCATTACGTGAGCCTTGTTGGTGGCACAATTCGAACTCCGCCATTGGAGCAGGAAGCATCATTTTATTGTTTGTCCACAACGACATCAAGTTAGACATTGATGACATTATCAATGCCTACGCCAGAAAGTATCCAAGAAGAATGACACTGCTTAATCCACTGGCATGTGAAACTTAATTATTTCCTTTTGGATCAAGGGTTGCACGATCAAAACCTATAACTGATTTATTATCGTTTCACTGTTAACCTTCAGTGGAGACCAGTGGTTTTAGCCTATATGAGAAACTATATATTTTTGTTAAAGTTCCATAACATTTTCTATAAAAAGGATCATTATAGTTTTGCGTGATCTAATTTCATATATATATATATATATATATATACGGGATTGAATTGGTAGTATTTACGCCCCCCCTAACCAGAAATCCTGGATCCGCCTCTGGTAATAATAATAATAATAATAATAATAATAATAATAATAATAATAATAATAATAATAATAATAATTTTTTGTCTTCCGGCGAGCTGAGAGAGACTTGTTTTTTGCTGCAACGTCTCTCTGTAACGATTCAGCGCTTCAACTCGGTGGCCTTTCGAGGCACTTTAGCTGACCGGGTTCTGGACGAGATGTAACAATAGCCACCGACTGCTTCCATAGTTTTTTTTGTACTTCCTGTTATACTGATGTTGTTTTTTGAAGATATTAAAAGGAATAATAATAATAATTTAAAATAATAATAATAATGATAATAATAACAACAGCTCCAAGCATAATTTTTGAAATCCCGAGGGATTCTAGGTACCTCGGGTAAAAATAAATAAATAAGTAATAATAATAATATTAATAATGATAATAATAATAATAATAATGACAACAACAGCAACAACAACAACTATAATAATAATAATAATAATAATAATAATAATAATAATAATAATAATAACAATAGGTCTAATAATAATGATTATAACAAATAAAAAATAAAATATTTTTAAAAGCCTGAGACGAGACCTGATTCTCGAAGATTTATATTTTAGGCCTACTCCTAAAATAATTGTTGGAAATCCTGAGGTATATGATACATCCGCCCTATCTAAAGTATCATGCTAGAGTTATCATCACGACAGATCTATAATAGGGTCTATGTTTTTTGTTTGTACACCGTCTGCTTTCTTTAGTCATGAGTTGACTGGGAGCGCTGCTGAGTAGACGCTATATAAATGCTCAGAATGGGTATAGGTCTATAATTATGGATGAGTAAATGCAGATAATTAATATACAGACCAAAGATTTTAACATCTTTGATACAGACAGTCAATAATTATTATTGTGCTGCAATCGTTTGAACTTCGAAAAGCAAAGATGACGTAATGATTACGTCATTCTCTTATTCTTTCATTTTTCGTCGAGATCTCGGAGATGCGATGCAGACGCTTCAGAAATTTCGAGAAATCTTCAAAAATTTGCTGCTTTTCATCGAAGTTCTGCCAAATTCTGCTGGACCACAACTCCTGCTTCGATTGAATCTTCGTCAAACGGTGTCAGGTAAACCAAAATAATAATGACAATTATCACATAAGAACGATTTTAAGCAGTTTAAAATTAGCCTTCATAAGCTAACGACAATGATTCCCTTCCGTTGCTAGGCGACGTGATATCGACGTTAACTGATATATAGTTTGAACAGCCACAGCTATGAAAAAATTGATTCTTGTTTCACTTATCATCGTAAATTTACAATGCTCTTACTATTTGATGCAGCCTATGCTAACGATGCATAGAGTGGCTTAATTGTCGGTTTGCATTATTTTAATAAACGAATTATACAATTTATGCTAGACCTAAAATTATTAGATGCCTCGAGCATTCAAACTCAGTCTAGCAGTTCTAAGACTTCTAACTAGACAATGAGTTTTGCATTGACATTTTTGTCGTGACTATTATAAAAATGTTGATATTGTTTAATTTATTTTTCAGATCGATGTAAGACTGTGTGTGATTGGTCAGTATGAGAAATCGCCTATGATTGGTCGATTCGAATAAGAGCGACGTAAATATGTGACTTCATATCCGACTGCAGGACAGATACGTACGTCATGCTCTCTCTAGCGCATTATCATATATAGGCTAATTATCATACATCTCAATGGTTCCAAGTCAATTCCAACAGCAAAACATGTCAGCTGTTGAGGTATCACAAATAGAATAGACTTATGAAACGTCAACTTCATACTACCGAATGGGTAGCTCTCAGAATCGCAACAGCTAGGAAACCTCACAAAGTTGCTGAAAGCAGTTTTCGAATTATGATGTGAAAATGCATAACAATGATAAAAAATGCAATTTTGTTGTTGGGAACAGTTTGGGTCATCACATCTTTAGAAATGTTACCAAGGGTCGCCGCACTAAAAAGGCTGAGAACCGCTGTAGGATGATACTAGGGCCTTGTTAATATATTAGTTGATTTTTGTTGTCGGTGGAGCGATCGCTGAAACATTTAATTCCAGGATCATCCATCTTCGGGGTTGAAAGGAACCGTCAGATGATCGAGTCGTCATCGATCGGAAGGTGGCGGTTCTTGCGACTGGAACGACATCTGTCGCACAGCCGTGCAACTGCGAAGTTGTTGATGTTTAACAGCACCGTCATATCAAGGGTGATCAGGGTCGCCCTCCTCCTTTCTCCAGGTTTGGGACTGGCACTGCATCCAAAGCAAGAGCAGTGGCGGAGTCACCTATGGCAGTTTCAACTGTCACCTATGGCAGTTTCAACTGCCATAGGTTCAACACTATCGTAAAAATATCTAGGAGGTCTTATGGGAATGTCTCTAAAACGGAAATACAGTGATCATTTTAACAAAGATGTTAGTTAAGCCATTAATAAATGTCTTCTTACATTTACATTATATGATACCATAATTATGTCTCTCTGCATGGTCTATTGTGTAGATGGGGTTATGTTGCCGTTCACCATCGTCGCAAAGATTATTCATCGTGAAGATTCGACATCCGTCGACAGATGACGCTTCTCGTGGTTGCAATGACGAGCGACACCTGCCAACAGCTGTAAGTTTTTAAATTCAAGCTTTAGAATAATTATAATATCTTAGGCAATGTGGAATTGGAGAGGGCGGCCTTTACTCGAACAGAAAGTTGCCCAGTAGGCCTATGTATACAGTTGCATTACGGCAAGGGGTGACAATCTAAACGGAGCGAGAGGTCCAAGGAGCTGAATTATATGAAAGGCGTCTTTTTAGTTGGACGGAGAGAGATTCCAGGTAGTTGGATTATATGAAAAGGGGATCTTACGGCTAAACGGAAAAAGCCTCGGGAAGTTTAATTAGCCTATAGGAAGGGTGGCATTTAGTCGAACGGAAAGAGTCCCAAGGAGTTGAGTTGTGGGAAATGGTGGACTTCAGGTCCAAAGAAGTTAAATGTCCTTCTCTTGAATTAAGATATTTCTTTTTTATGCTATAGATGGTGCTCTCTAACACTTAGCCTATAACCATCTTGCTATCTCACTGTAATTGTAAATGTAGGCTACTTGTCTCGCCTTTTGTCGTCTAACTTATCAATTACAGTCCTCCACTATAGGTATATCGGTCTCTTATATTCTTGTCCTACTTAGGCATACTATAATCTTTTCGAGTTTTTATAGTCATTATTCGTTTGTTGAAAATTTCTCGTCATTTCAATGTGAATATGGATTACCTTACCAATCACTATAGGATACTCTGAAATATGTAAAAAATCATGCTGCGATTTTTGCCTAGATAGACCTACTGCATTCCCTACTATGTTTTATCGACCTAAAGAGCTCTCTTAAGGCGCTACTTCAGTGCATAGCGGCATAGGCTAATAACAAGTTATATAGATCGTGAACGTGTTGGTAAATTACAGAGGCCAGAGACTTTGTCCGCAGTTTTGACACCGTCCGTCCTGTTGGCCAGAGACTTATCCGGCAGTTTTGGCACCGTCCGTCCTGGCGGCCAGAGACTTTGTACGGCAGTTTGGCACCGTCCTTACTGGCGGCCAGAGACTTGTCCGGCAGTTTTGGCACCGTCCGTCCTGGCCGTTTGTCAGCTCTGCGGACTTTAGTCTCTGCCTTGGCTGTTGGCCGGGACCTGCTTCCGGCAGCGATCGACCGCGTTTACTCGAAGGATGACTGCAATTCCGGACAGGAGCGACAAAGACGATCCAGTTGACCGACTCTCGAGGAAGCAACAATAGGTTTGTTTGAGTTTCTCTGAATGTGAGGCGTATATATTCGATGTGTATTTGCTGCATGCAGCTGATGAAATCTTCTTGTCGTGTGAGGAATCTGAGGATGCTATAGCCCAAGTATTAGGATGTATAGTTGTATACTTTATCATAATATCGATCGGAAGAATGCTTCTGATCTTGCATTTTCTCCTGTTTTTTTAAAAACTATTTCTGTTTGCCTAAATGTTTTCTCTATTTATCCTTCTATCGATCACTGATTGAACTGTAGTCTGATCTCCTTCAACTTGCTTTCCAAAGTTCGTCTGACTTTTTGTTTGCTTCGGTCTATTGAAGTTTTCTTGTATTCTACATTTGGATTATGAGTTGTGGCTGTGATTCGACTTGAAGCGAGCTTCGATTAATGTCCCTGTAAAATGATAATAATGATGACGACGACGACGATGATGATGACGATGAGGATGATATCGGCGCCATAATTATAATCGATTGTGTTACAAGAGGTTCAATAGACTTAAATTACTGAGCATCTTTGTTAAATGATCACTGTTACAGTATAGGCCGTATTTCCGCTTTAGGTAGCCTATATTCTCGGTGTTGTCCCCAAGGTCGTATTTACTATTTAGGGAGATGTTTTGGGTTTTTAACACCCCATAAATGAAATAATGCATTCAGCCAATTAACACACGATGTAAGACCTAAGTAGGGATTTAATTTTTAATCTCTTATTTCTATATATGTGAAATTTTACAGTAGATTAGATCTTATCATGATGATGATGATGATGATGATCTAATCATGATGATGATGATGTAATCATGACGATGATCTAATCAGGACGATCATCTAATCATGACGATGATCTAATCATGATGATGATATGGAAGCTGCTCAAGTTCTGGAAAGGCTTCACATAATTATGACGACGCTTCTTCAAAGCCCATAAGTCAGAAACACAATCCTGGCTACCCCGCTATGCTGAGATTTACCCGACGCGTCGCTGCTTATAATGCAGATTGAAACAGAGTCAAGACAATAATTATTGCCAAAAAACTTCAGTTTCAGTGTCACTAAAAGCAGTCTAAAACGGTATTAAGTATACGTTGACTGAGAGGCGTCAGTAAAGTAGCGAAGTAACCTAATGCAAATGTGTCACCAAATAATGCGAATTACTAAGTATAGGATGGATAGACGATTTTTCCGTGGGCCCTTGGAGATCATGGGGGGGGCTGTGTGCCTTGCATACCCTGCATAAACGCTGACACTCAGAGGCACTTCTGACCTCAACGCGAGTGAAAAGGAAGCTTCGAGTTTAATTAAGAGCACTTAAGTAAATTTATCTTCACTCCTCAATGACCATAGGACTTTCGCGCCAACTTGTAAATTGGACGAGAGTGAATCAGGCGTTGAGCGCCAAGACCTTGCCATGCATTTAGAATTCACTCCTTACGTGATCGAGTGTGAGCAGGCCCGCCGACAGAAATTCCGGGCCCCTGGGCTGAGCAGTTACGGGCCCCAAACTATCTTTAGACTTATTGAACAAATTTACAAAAACAAATAAAATAACAATAGTGTGGGTAAGAATGTACTCTAATGCTTACATTTATGATTTTTATCGGTTCTGACTGGTAAGAAGTTAATTTTCAAATAATATAGTAATCAACAAGCAACCTTTCTGGATTTAACTGCAACAATATCTCTTATACTATCCTGGTAGTTCTCTATCTTGTCTGCGAACCTAAAAATGCACTTTGGAAATGCTCTTTCTTCATCGCCTGGAAAATTGTCCGAATGTCTTGGGGGACCGTTTCTTATAAGCCTAAGCTTACTAGCAGCCTATAGGCCTAATCAAAGATATTAGAGTTTTAAAACCCTAATATTTTTGCTATAATTATCGCCTCAATCGTTTGTGTATAGGCCTAAACGCGGACCCTGGCGGCAGAGTGCCAACATCAAAACAATGCCTCTTTGCAGTTTCCATAATTTCAGCATTTTCAAAAATTCTTATCTATAATGTCTTCATTTGAGATATTAAGATATTAACACCACAAACTTCATTTTCATCCATTCAGTTATATACGATCATCATGCAGGCACGTTTAATTCACTAGAATCAATCGATGTTGGAGTATATAGGCCTTATTACGGGCTCTGATTGCCTTCTTTTGATATTCTGAATTTAAATAGCGTGCTACTATAAATCTTACCAATTTTTGCCTTTTCAAACTTATTAGCTTTTCCTTTTTGTTTTGTGCTCCAGATTTGTGTTTATACAATATTTCATCGTTGCGAAAGAAATTTATCATTTAGATTTGTTGCCATTGAAATCTGACAACGCATAATTTAGCAGAAGAACGCTCTGAGACGGAAGTGAGCGTGTTCTTTGACAAAACACCGGTAAATAGGGCAATGGACAGTTGTTTGCAACTTAAACAGATGTTGTAATGTAACAGTAATTGATAGCCTATTAGGCTCTGTTTAAAACAACATAAATCACAAACAATAGGCTAAGTGAAATAAGTGATTATAGGTTGGGCCCGCCGCCCGTGATCAACATAATGGAACATATTATAATCACTGTAGCCCGGGCCCCCTCCGGGCCCCTAAAAGTCGCCGGGCCCCTGGGCATTTGCCCCCCCTGCCCCCCCTCTCGGCGGGCCTGAGTGTGAGTGGTGTTTTAGACTGATACCTTCCGATTTGCCATCGCCGTACATTCGGGTCCAGCTGCCTCAAGAAGTAGGGTAAGTCTGCGTAACATTACTAACATTCATACAATGTTTACAATAAACTTAAAGGCATATGCCAGCTGTTTAAGATCTAGACTCGAGCAATTTGCAATGTATAATATATCTATTTCTATAAAGTAATTGTGCTGCATCTTAGAAATATTTTTGGGCTAATTATTAGCCTATGTAGATTTTTTATTTACCCACTATAATGGTGGCATTTTATCTATCATCTGAGCACAATTATTGCTCATTATGGATAAATCGTGGATAATTTATAATGATATTTACGATATATTTATGAAATGCTTTTACAAATGCACAAATTTATTATATATTTATGAAATGCTTTTACAAATGCACAAATTTATGATATATTTATTAAATGCTTTTGCAAATGCATAATTGTGCATTCACAACTGCATAATTTGTGAAGAACTGCACGTTAAAAGGTCCTGCAATTATGGGGCTGAGCAAAAAATAAATAGCCTACGATAAAAAAGGGTTGTATATAGATCATCTCAGCTAATTCACTTGCGTAAAGATGTGGGGAGGGGGTGCAGAGAATCTCATTTATACGTAGCCTTATACGATGCTACTAATGGGGTGTTCCACAAAGTGTACGAGTTACAACAATGTTGAAGAAGTAGAAAATACGGATTTTTGCGTCCGTATAGGGCCTAATATGGATGTGCCTAAAACTACAGTGAGCGCGTCCGGGAAGGAGGAAATTGAAGAGAAGTTCAAAAAGTCCGACAAGTATTATTATTGATTCCTGGCGTATGCGAGAAACAGTGAAGCAAACAACCAGGTGACTTGATTGGAGGTAAGTTCGATCCATGATCTTATTCAGACTTATTCACAGACGCTTAGCCATAGCGAAACATACATGTCGCTTACAATAACTGTTAGCTGGGCCAGTGAGCCTGGGAAGGAGTTCTTCTTTGCATGTGTGTTATGATGGTCCGCAAACTATACCGAAATGTAAAAGTTTTGTGGAATCATTTCTCCACAAGGTTTTGTGGACCGTATGTATGTATGCATGTATGTATGCATGTATGTATGTATGTATCCATGTATGTATGTATGTATGTATGTATGTATGTATGTATGTATGTATGTATGTATGTATGTATGTATGTATGTATGTATGTATGTATGTATGTATGTATGTATGTATGTATGCATGCATGCATGCATGCATGTATGTATGTATGTATGTATGTATGTATGTATGTATGTATGTATGTATGTATGCAGGCATGCATACATGACATTGCACGTATTTATATAGTATTAAATGCGCGATATAAATAGACACATGATAATTGTAAGTATATTTATATAATGGCCGCATGGCGCTCTATAAATACGAGGTCTTTCTTCCCGTCAGGCAATCGAACGTAGATGCATCTCATTTCCGTCCATTCGAAATGAATGGATTCCACTCTCCCTCTCCCGCCTTTATCCATCCATCCATTGGATCCCTCCGAACGCCCTCTCCACCCATCTCCGCTTCCATCCGCTGCTGCCCGCTGACTGTCCCCCGAATCCTCTTTCTCCTCCTCCTTTTCGCCGTCGTCGTCATTTTCCTCCTCATCCTCATTCTTCTCCTCGTCCTAGTCCTCCTCGCCTCCTCTTTTTCCTCCTCGTCCTCCTCCTTCTCCTCGTCCTCTTCGTCCTCCTCCTTTTTCGTCCTCCTCCTCGCCTCCTCCTATTCCTCTTCGTCCTCATCCTTCTTCTCCTCGTCCTCTTCCTCTTCCTCCTCCTCCTCCTCTTCGTCGTCGTCGTCCTCCTCCTCCTTCTCGTCGCTGTCGTCATTTTCATCCTCATCCTTCTCCTCGTCCTCTTCGTCCTCCTCGTCCTCCTCCTCATCGCCTCCTCCTTTTCCTCCTCATCCTCATCCTTCTCCTCCTCATTCTCTTCCTCGTCCTCCTCCTCGCCTCCTCCTTCTCCTGGCCTCCTCCTCTTCCTCCTCGTCTTCCTCGTCGTCGTCGTCCTCCTCGCCTCCTCCTTTTCCTCCTCCTCATTCTCTTCCTCTCCTCGTCCTCTTCGTCATCAACGTCCTTCTCCTCCTTCTCTCAGTCCATCATCCGCCGTCCATCCATCCATCCGTCCGTCCTCCGCGCCGCCTGCACCTATTCCTCCTCGTCCTCCTCTTCCTTCTCCTCGTCCTCTTCGTCCTCCTCCTTCTTTTCCTCGTCCCCTTTGTCCTCCTCTTCCTCCTCGCCTCCTCCTCCTTCTCCTCGTCCTCCTCGCCTTCTCATCTTCCTCCTCCTCTTCGTCATCATCGTCCTTCTCCTCCTTCTCTCAGTCCATCATCCGCCATCCATCCGTCCGTCCTCCGCGCCGCCTGCACCCAGTACACCGCAGCCCTCGGCAACTGTAGTGCGGCTGTTCTGTTACGATGAATTTCGCCCTAAAAGCCCATCTCACGGGAACCCTATCGAGTATAGACCATAGAGTATATATAGACCATAGAGTATAGACCATAGAGTATAGACTATAGAGTCTTCGCCGTTCGACGTAATCTCGGAAAGAAACTCATGGCTAATCAAGCGGCCATTCAGGAAATGGGCAGTGCGCATGCGCCGCTAAATGCCCGTCGAATTAAACCGAAAATGGACCGGATAGCCCCCTCACCGTCCAAGCGGAATATCTCCGGGGCTTTTGACCTCTCTGTGGGTTCATACGCTCATCAAATTGCTCTCTGGTGCCTGCAGACACTTTAGATGACGAAGTCGTGGCGACCTTTTGATGTTTGCAGAGGCAGGGCAATAGGATGTTTTAATGGGAAATTGGAGTCCCTCTTTATTTTATTTATTAACATTTAACAAGTAATTAGAATGACAACTTACGTTTTAATTAAATAGAATATTTAACATATTATCATAGTATTTAGTATAATTTTCATTGGCCTACTTGAGTTCTGTAAATTTGTGTACGTTTGTTAAATTTTCTTTAAATCCAATAAATTCAAATTATATACGGTGCACCTTTGTAGGCCTAACTGTCTGTCAACTGATCTGAAAGAAATGAGGATTGTAACTGGTTATTTTTAGAACACCGACATTAAACCTAACAAGTTTATTGGGTAGAAACTATTTGAAATTGTTTCAAAATCAAGAAACAATGAGTGATCTTAGTCCTCATTAATTTTAGTCCTAAAATTATTAATTGTATGCATCCCTCGCTTGGAAGCATGGGACGCATATCTACTTTCGAGGTGTGTGGGAGTGAGGGAGCCACGAACCATTACAGGTACGCTTCTGGATGTTTGGAAAGAAAGTCCTGATGATATCGGCCTCTTTCGCTCTGAATTAAAAAATAATAAATAAATGATTTTCGTTTATACAACAATCCGGTTGACAGAACGCAACCGCGGTTACAGCGTACACTTATGCAGATGAAACAATTCACAAGAACGCAGATCACAGAATACACAAATTTTAACTATACTAACTGAACAATAACTGAACTGAACTGAACAGACAGCCCACAATAATCGGCGCTAATGGCAGCTTGCAAAGCATGTCCGCCATATGCATGTGGGTCGCGATCTCAGTACCTCTCGCTCTCCATGCCACATATGATGCCAGCGTGTTATCCAATGCGCCACTGGGCAATTTAGCAATTTACCCAAATTGTATTATTGCCCGTTCTTAACGTTTTCATGTTGTTCCGCTTTAAGTGACCTTCTGAACTTTGCAAGACGTGCGTTTATCAACTTACATGTACACTTGCGAAGCAATCTAATGAGACACGTGTGTTTATTTGTGTGCGCGTGTGTTTATTTGTGTGCGCGTGTGTTTATTTGTGTGCGCGTGTGTGTGTGCATGTGTGTGTGTATGTGTGTGCATGTGTGTGTGTGTGTGAGTGTGTGCATGTGTGTGTGTGTGTGAGTGAGTGTGTGCATGTGTGTGTGTGTGAGTGTGTGCATGTGTGTGTGTGTGTGTGTGTGTGAGTGTGTGCATGTGTGTGTGTGAGTGTGTGTGTGTGTGTGTGTGAGTGTGTGCATGTGTGTGTGTGAGTGTGTGCATGTGTGTGTGTGTGTGAGTGTGTGAGTGTGTGCATGTGTGTGTGCATGCATGTGTGTGTGTGTACGACAACGCTGCACGGTTATGTCCCCCAAAGCTATTCACTTAAAACGCCGCATTGGTTTAACAGAGTACCGTATAGGATTAAATATTGACCTTTTACCATCGTCGTCGTCGTCCTCATCATCATCGTCGTCATCGTCATCGCCATCGCCATCGTCATCGTCGTCGTCGTTATGGTCATCATCGTCATCGTCGTCATCATCATCATCATCGTCGTCGTCGTCATCGTCATCGTCATCGTCATCGTCGTCGTCACCATCATCATCATCATCATCATCATCATCATCATCATCATCATCATCATCATCATCATCATCATCATCATCATCATCATCATAATTGTCATCGTCGTCGTCGTCATCATCATCACTGTCGTCGTCGTCGTCATCGTCATCGTCGTCGCCGCCGCCATAACCACCACCACGAAAATAATGGGATAATGACAGTTCTGTGCAAAGCTGCGCTGTGTTCAGTATCTCACGTGATAATAGGCAATAGCGCTACGGGTGGTGCCTGGTAATTGCCTCCTCAATAATGTATTTAGGAGGCAGTGGGTGGTAGGTGTATGGGTTGTTGGTAGCGTAAGTGGCTAAGCGCTTCTCGCTGCACAACATGGTCGAGCTGATTTACAGGCGCAAAATGTCGCGACACCTGGTGGCTTCAGAAGTAATTTAACCGACTTGCGCTACACAAAATATGCGCCGAGGTGTGGATTATGGGAGAGTTTAATGGCGGCTTTAGCGGATGCGAAAATTCCAGTCGCTGGAGGGCATGCCAAACGACATTTTTAGAACGGCACAATCGCTTCTTTTCCTTCCCATCCTCCATGCGTGGTAAATAACTCCCGATAGGAGGATAATGATTTTTTAAATATTATTTTTAACTGCGCAGAAGTCCTACAACTGCACAAATTCGTTTAGAAGTGCACATTTTGTGTACAACTGCACGCTAAAACAAGATTAAAAATGTTCTGACCCCAATTAACTCCCCAGAACTAGGCCTATATATCCACCTAAGACGATAGTCACCTAAGCGACAATAATAGTAATAATATTATTTTATTAAGTAGACCTAATGAGTGTCCAACCAGTCCTGTGTAGAATAGACTATTGAAGAGGCGCTCTATAAATGCTACCCAGTGCATGAATGATTGACTGGCTGAATGAATGCGTCACTGACTCACAGTACATAAGTTGCACTTAGCCTATACGCAATCTAAACCACTCTGAAGTTGTTGAGAAATTGTTAACAACTTAGGCATACAGTAACTGCTGTTATGAGTTGACTGTGCATTTAGCCTTATTCATCGTTGTTCGGTCTTTGTTTAAAATCAATGATACAGTGAAGTCAAGCGAATTTGAATTTCATTTTTTAAATGGCTTTCAATTCGTCGACTTTGGTTTGATCGATTTCTGCGAATCTTACGTTTAGCATAAGTCAGTTTTAACCAATTAAATAATTTTCTTGTATTTATCGTACAGGGTTGTCCCCATGTCTTCTTCCTTCCGCTGTTCTTCTCATAGTATTTAGGCCTACAGTGACAATTATCGCTACTGTAGTTTTCGAATTCGATTATCAAAGAGACGAGAGAGATATATATCAAAATTTAAGTGCACAAACACATCAGTTGTTGCTTCGATACTCTGAAGTAGAGCCTGCAATGATAACAGATTCAAGCGTTCCATGCATTTATCTTCGAATGTCTCCCAAGTTCCGGGTGGGTCTGCAGGTTGCGTTTTCAATTCACAATAATATTATTCAGCAATTGGCCTCGATCGACACTGCATCAAATGTTATCGATCGATTCTTGAAATTCGTCTCTAGCGTGAGAAGAGCGGTGTGGGATGTGTCACTACCCCCTATATTCAGGATTTATTAAGTCTAGAATATTGAAGGTGAACTTTATGCTCAGAGGCTGTTGGGTGAATAATGGTATAATAGCAACCTACGACCTAGAACAAATGAGACTGTGATTAATATAAAGATATAATTTAAAATAACATTTCAGTCAATAAATGCAATTCAAAGAAAAGAATCTTATCTACCTATTTGTGGCGTATTAATTATAATAATATTATGTTTATTTCTTATCTTTCCACATCGTCCTTTCTGGTGGATGTAGAAATGCTTTTCACTTCCGCGGGAATGGATTGAAGGGAAAGTTGAAGAAGGTCGCGATCTTCTCAATTGCCGTCAGTCCAGATTTCTCGGTAGTTGCTTGTCGATGGGTACTGTAGCTTGAAACAGTAACCCAGCGTGTTTCTCCTTCTTCCTCGGATTTCGTCGAGCATAGGAATTCACCCGTCGCTCAACCGATTCTTCCTCCTCGTCTTGCTGCAAATGTTTCACCACGGATCGCTTCAGAGTTCGATCCCAACTTCAACGTTCGACCGATTCGCAAATCGTCGCCAGTTAGAGTCACACTGCTTCGCACAGTTCACTCGCTTCGCCTCGGAACTTCGCTTCAAACGTCTCAAAGTTCGACAGTGGGACAAGTCGACAACGTGTCGCTTTCCACACCCATAAATCAAGTTCCAGATATTCGAATTACCAACGATTGGCTCCGTATTTGCCGACAGACGCCATCGTTCGAAATATCTTTTCGACCATCGCCTTGCTCAGCTCCATCGATGACTAACTGTCGTCTGCTTTCGTTAACGCTGGTTTCCGCCGCTCAGTAATGTTGAGTCAATTGTTGTAGCGCATGTTCAAGAATTGTTGTAGCGCTATTATTATTATCTAACTTAATGCCACAAGTAATATTAATTATAATCTACCATACGCCACATATTGTCTAGCTTAATTCTTACCTACATTAATCATTATACATAGCATTGTTTAATAGGTTTTGTTTGGCAAGAAGCATTCAACCGCTACAAATGCCCCTCCTTCAAAAGTCTGTTTACAGGCTTTATCAAACTCACCTACTTGACAAACTAACCTAATAAACTTCTTTAACTTACTTTAGATATCATGCATAACTACTATACTTCACTTACTTATTTACAACTATACATCTACCTTATTACATCCTACTCTACTCTAATCCTCTACTCAGGTAGTCGGACATGACATTGTTGGACCCCTTGATGTATCTTATGCTAAAAGAATAATTTTGGAGGGCCAAACTCCATCTCATCACCCTTGCATTTTTCATCCTATTCTCTCTCATGTATTGCAATCCGCAATGATCTGTCTCGATTATGAATTTCTTTCCACAAAGGTATCGATCGAACCTACTAACTCCCCACATGATCGATAAGCATTCCCTTTCCTCCACTGAGTACCTTCTCTCACGTTCCAAGAGTTTCCTGCTGGCATACGCTATGGGATGGTTCATCCCCTCGTATTGCTGCATTATTACACATCCTATTCCGCTTCCACTTGCATCCGTCTGAAGAATAAACTCTTTCTCCAGGTTTGGTAATTTCAGAATTGGTTCCTTTGCCAATTCACTCTTCAACATCGTAAAACTTGCTTCCAGTTCTTCGTTCCATTCAACTACTCCAGGTGCCATCTTCTTCGTCAAATCGCTCAACGGTGCCATGATCTCTGCACAGTGTGGTATGAACTTACGATAATAGTTTATCGCTCCAAGAAAACTCCTGACTTGTTTCTTTGTCTTTGGACGTGGCATGTCTACTATTTTATCAACTGATTTATCCTTTGGACTTATGTCATCCTTGTTCAATGTATGTCCCAAAAAGTCAATCTTTTCATATCCTATAGAACACTTCTTTGGCTTCAATGTCAAATTCGCTTGTCTGACTCTTTCGAAAAATATCTCCAATGTCTTCAAGTGTTCTCTCCATCCTTTATTATGCGCTAGTATATCGTCGACATAACTTTCAAGATTTTCTGTTCCGTGAAGAATCTTCCTAATTAATCGGTTATAACTGGACGCACTGTTAATCAATCCGAATGGCATAACATTGAATTTGTATATTCCATTGGCACATACAAATGTAGTGTAGTCTTTCGATTCTGGACTCATAGGGATCTGCCAATAACCCTTGCAGAAATCGAACTTGCTGTAAATTCTACTCCCACTCAACTTATTAAAAATATCTTCGTTTGTCATCATAGGCTCAGGATCAAATATTGTCAATTTGTTCAGCTGTTTGTAATTGCAACACAGCCTGTTACTTCCATCGGATTTCTTGACAACCACCAGAGGTGCTGCATAAGCTGCCTCTGATCTTTCTATCACCTTATTGTCCAACATCGTCTGGATCTCCTTATCTATTTCTTTTTGCAAATGGTATGGTGTTGGATACGCTCTTTGTCTTACTGGCTCTTCACTCGTCAAATGTATTTCATGCTTCACTAAGTCTGTTCTCCCAGGCTTGTCTGTGAAAATATCTTCGTATTTCTTCAGTAGTTTCCTCAATTCTCCTTTTTGTTCTTCATCCAAATTAGGATTTATATCTACATCTTCATAGGTCTCTGTTTGTTCACTCACATACAAATCCAATATCTCTTCTTCTTCATCTTCTCCTACTTTTCCGTCATATACCACTGCTGAAATGTATGCTACAGTCTCGGCATCTTCTCTTTCGTGATATTTCTTCAATATATTAATGTGATATGTCTTTATCTTTCCTTTCTCGATTTCGACTCTGTAGTCATAGTCTCCAATCTTCTCTCTTACAACATATGGCCCTTGCCACTTCACTAACATCTTGTTCTTACAACTAGGCAATAGTAACAACACCTTATCGCCTATTTCCAACTTCCGGTATCTTGCTTTCCTGTCATAATATTTCTTGTTTTTAGCATTCGCCTTGTGTATCGCCTTCTGTGCCATATCACAAGTCTCCTCAATCCTTTCTCTTAAATCCTGCATATACGTATACACGTCTTTCACTTCTTCTTCCACTGTCTCATTGGTCCATAACTCCTTTAATATTTGCACTGGTCCTCTGCACGACCTACCGAATATTAGTTCGAATGGTGTGAAACCGTGACTCTCATGTACTGTGTCTCTCAACGCAAACAGTAATGGAGCTATATATCGATCCCATTCTTTCGCTTGTTCACCAATCAACTTCCTCAACGTCGCTTTGATGGTTCCGTTAAGTCTTTCCACACATCCATTGCCCATTGCATGATATGGACTAGTCATGGTGTGTTTTATCAATAGCATCTTATTCACTTCAGCCATGAGTTCAGAAGTGAACTGGCTCCCACGATCAGTATGGATCTTCTGTGGTACTCCCATACGACAATAGAATCCAAACAAAGCTTCTGCAACCTCCTCAGTACTAATTCCTTTCAATGGAATAGCTTCCGGATACCTTGTACTCAAATCTATGATGGTCAATATATATCGGTAACCCCTTGCAGACATAGGGTTAACTTCTCCGATTATGTCTATGCATATGTGTTTGAATGGTACATCTAATACAGGTAGATGACCCATAGGCGCCTTGTGGTTCACCTTCTTGTCCACTGACTTTTGACAAATGTCACAACTCAACACATATCTCCGTATATCTTGTCCTATTCCAGGCCAATAGAATTCATTCAGAATCTTATCGTGTGTTTTCCTCATTCCTAGGTGAGCTGATAACAATGAATTGTGTGCTACGGCTAACACTTTATCCCTCAATGGTTTAGGTACCATTAGTTGCCATTTCACCTCATCCTTCTGTGCTTCTTTGTATCTTTTATACAACAATCCCTTCTTTATCACATATGGATTATCTTCTATGTTGTCTTTGTTATCATCCCATTCAATTGCTCTTTCCATTTGTTTCGTCATAGTTTCATCTTGACTCTGCAACTCCTGTATCTCTTTTACTGACACATTCAAGTTCGGCATCTCCGCAACTTTCAACGGTTTGTATTTTGCTACCTTTTTAGCTTCTGCTCTTGTTTCCACAACTGCTACTGTCATTAATTTTTCATCTTGATTCCTTATCACATTGTCAGAAAATCCTACTGTTTTCTTTGCACCAACAGGTCTTTCTTCATGTCCTGTTTTTCTAATCAATATTCCTTTGTTTTCCACTTCAGTACAATTCTTAATTATTTCTTTTGGCTCTTGATTTGTCACATTCTCTCTTCTCTCATCTTTTACCATGTACTTCAATCCTTTGATTTTCCCAATTATTACTGGTTTTATCGGCTGTTCCATCACCATCGCTTGTACTTCACCATTAAAGTGTTCACTCTCTATATACACCTTAGCCAATGGGAAACATCTTAAACTTCCGTCAACTAAAACACAATGTGTTTCTTCACCAGTCAATGCTTCTTCATTTATCAAAGAACGTTTTACGATACAGCAACTTGCGCCTGTGTCGTATAAGCATCCCACTAAGTTTCCATTAACTGTTACTTGGTATTCACTCTTGTCTTCAAGACTAATACATCCATCATTGTCTTTTATCACCATTGCACTGGCTGCCATGTACATTGGTGGTATTTTACTATGTTCACCTTGTTTCATCTGTTGTTCTCCTCTTGTAACTTCAACCACTCTCTGTATTTCACTTTCCGGCTTAACCAAGTGTGCTCGACTCTCAAATATTTGTACTGCTGCTGCAGTGTGTTTAAATGTACCTCTGTTCTTCTTTGGGCATTGATATGCCTTATGGTTTTGTTCTCCACAGAAAAAACAAATAACCTTATGTCCAGTTGCAATTTCTCTTTCCCTGCTGAACCCTCGGTTTTGATGTGTACCCTGATTCATCTTCCCATCGCTTCTACTCCTGTTTAGATTGTACCCAGACTGTTCCTTGGGTCTGTGTTCAAACGGTCTACTGTTCAACCTGTCGCCATGGAATTTCACATCTGGTTTTGCAGACTGCTCGCTGTATTTATAACCATGTGCTTCAATGTGTGATTCCGCACAAACTAACATGTCCTTCAAACTCATCTTGCCTTTCTCCTTTATAAACATACGAAGTTCAGTACTGCATGTCAGGTAAAACTGGTCTTTCAACAAGAGATCTTCCACTCCTTCATAAGTTCTCTCAAATCCCGCTTGTGCTAACCACTGTTGCATGTACCTTCTCAATCTATGCACAAAACTAGAAGGTGTCTCTCCTGATTCCATTTTACTGGTTTTGAACTTGTTTCTGTAACCACCTTCAGTCAGTTGAAATCTCTTCAACAGCTGAGTCTTCAAACACTCATAATCTTGCACTTCATCTGCAGACAACCTCTGGTATACTTCCAGTGCTCTGCCTTCCAAATGTCTCGCTAACGTTAATGACCAAACTTCCTTTCTGATTTCATAAGCCACACATGTTCGCTCGAATCTCAACAAGTAGGCATCTAAACAATCCTTTGATTCGTTGAAAATAGGAAATTTGATATTTCTAATTCCTTTGTTGCTTTCTCGGTGGTCTCCCTGTTGTTGACCATCACCGATCCTCATGTAGTCATTATCGTGCTCTCGGTTCTGCTCCCCTCTTGAATCAATTTCACGCATTCTCACTTGTGCTTCAAGTCTCTTTATTTCTAACTGGTGTTCGCGCTGTTCTCTGGCTTCTGTTGCCAAGCGATTTTCTCTCGCTTCTGTCTCAGCTGCTTCACGATTCAATCTGGCTTCTGCTTCAGCACTCCTGATTGCTTCCAATTCCACTTCAGCCTTCTTTGCTTGCATTGCAGCCTCTGTTTCTGCTTCAGCTTTTCTCGTTGCTGCTTCTACTTCAGCTTTTCTCGTTGTTGCTTCTACTTCAGCTTTTCTCGTTGCTGCTTCTACTTCAGCTTTTCTCGTTGCTGCTGCTGCTTCAGCTTCCATCTCTGCTTTTCTTGCTTCTATCTCAAGTCTCTTGACTTCTGCTGCTGCTTCAGCTTTTCTCGTTTCTGCTGCTGCTTCTATCTCAATTTTCTTTAATTCAGCTTCAGCTAGCTTCGCCTCTTTAGCAATCTCCCTCTCAATTACTCTCTCTTGCCTTAGTTCCGCCTGTCTCTCTTTTATGAAGGCTCTCATCTCATCTCCCTCCATGTTCATCTGTTTGGCAATTTCCAACCAGGCTTCGAAATCAGTAACAGACATGCTTACTGTCTTACTTATGATTTTTCCACTTGTTACAAATATAGGCTACAACGTGCACTATATAAATTTCTAACAGATAGAAATTGTTCAATTCTACAAAGAGAAATTCAGTTCCACAAAAGCTAATACCTAAAAGTTCACACAACCTATTGTGCACTTTTCAATATGCAATCTACTACTTCAACTCAGATGCCAATCAGTTCAAATTGTCTTTCTAATAATCACTAGCAACAATTGTTCAAAGTTTGCCACTATAACAATACTCAAATGACATTTTTAACTGTCTAAAATATCCCGGCGTGGGCCCCACTCTTGTCACTACCCCCTATATTCAGGATTTATTAAGTCTAGAATATTGAAGGTGAACTTTATGCTCAGAGGCTGTTGGGTGAATAATGGTATAATAGCAACCTACGACCTAGAACAAATGAGACTGTGATTAATATAAAGATATAATTTAAAATAACATTTCAGTCAATAAATGCAATTCAAAGAAAAGAATCTTATCTACCTATTTGTGGCGTATTAATTATAATAATATTATGTTTATTTCTTATCTTTCCACATCGTCCTTTCTGGTGGATGTAGAAATGCTTTTCACTTCCGCGGGAATGGATTGAAGGGAAAGTTGAAGAAGGTCGCGATCTTCTCAATTGCCGTCAGTCCAGATTTCTCGGTAGTTGCTTGTCGATGGGTACTGTAGCTTGAAACAGTAACCCAGCGTGTTTCTCCTTCTTCCTCGGATTTCGTCGAGCATAGGAATTCACCCGTCGCTCAACCGATTCTTCCTCCTCGTCTTGCTGCAAATGTTTCACCACGGATCGCTTCAGAGTTCGATCCCAACTTCAACGTTCGACCGATTCGCAAATCGTCGCCAGTTAGAGTCACACTGCTTCGCACAGTTCACTCGCTTCGCCTCGGAACTTCGCTTCAAACGTCTCAAAGTTCGACAGTGGGACAAGTCGACAACGTGTCGCTTTCCACACCCATAAATCAAGTTCCAGATATTCGAATTACCAACGATTGGCTCCGTATTTGCCGACAGACGCCATCGTTCGAAATATCTTTTCGACCATCGCCTTGCTCAGCTCCATCGATGACTAACTGTCGTCTGCTTTCGTTAACGCTGGTTTCCGCCGCTCAGTAATGTTGAGTCAATTGTTGTAGCGCATGTTCAAGAATTGTTGTAGCGCTATTATTATTATCTAACTTAATGCCACAAGTAATATTAATTATAATCTACCATACGCCACATATTGTCTAGCTTAATTCTTACCTACATTAATCATTATACATAGCATTGTTTAATAGGTTTTGTTTGGCAAGAAGCATTCAACCGCTACAGGATGAATGTGCAGGAGCTGACACACCGCGGGCACGGGACAGGAAATCATGGAAGAGAGTAGTCAAGTGCGCAGTGGACACCTACAGCCCAGGGATATTGAAGAAGAAGAAGAAGTGAGAACCACACGAAATGTCAACGTCCCTGACTATTGCATGGTGCGTTAAATTTGCCAACTGAAATATGACTTCGTCGTCATCATATCTGTCAAAATATATCGAGGCTATTTTGCTCAGGCAGCTGACTTTAGCCCCCTATATAGCAGCCAAATACAAAACCTGATCCAGCCATCCGTCCATGTTTCGCATGCACCTGTTCCAAGCATAGGTGCAATCACGTCCTAAAAACGTCCTAAAAGTTGGAGGGGGACCATAATAATAAAGTTTGGGGAACCACTCAAAAGTTGGGGGGACGCGTCCCGTGGGTCCCATAGGGTGGTTGCGCCTATGATTTCAAGGTGGGCGCCAGCAGTAGTGTGACGTACCGTGACGTTTTGCAGTATTTTGCTTACGAAATGTTGCGCATTGGAATTCGTAAACTAAATGCATGATAGAAGGTCTGTATCTAAAGTAAACAAGTAAGCTTATCATTTATTGGGCCATCGGTTAATCGGATTTTGCTGTAAATTTTAAAATTAAGTCAATGAAAATCTCATCCTGGTGATGAATTTCTTGCGTGCCAAGTTGCATGCAACTCTGTCAGGTCATAATTCTTATTATGATTATCGTCGTGCACTAAAAACCTTTTGAGTTTTTCGCGTTGGCAATTACACGGAATTGCAAATTTGCATTGGATTAGACTTGCAGATTTGAAGAATGCGTGGGACTATCTTGTGCCGGGTGCTATATGTTTGAAGAGGATTGATCGTCGAATGCGAATAATTATGCGTTGGCGGACTTTGAAGGCTTTGTTTGCATAAATCTATAGCTACACACTGCATGGCGAGATGCAGTTCAAAAGGTTTTATCAAGCAAATCATTGTTCAGGACTACAGCCGACTTAGCCAGGCAGCAAGATGCTTTTAGGTCAAGCTCCTCGCTACCTCTGCAATCTTATTAGGAAGCCTATATATGTGACACTGGTGGTCAAAATCCGCCACATGTCGGTTTAGACTTTTTTTATTAAATCACATTCTACAGATAATCTGCTTCAAAATACTTTTTACAGAATGAAAATATCTCTCTTCTAACTGAAGTTATACTCGTTTGATAGTGTAATAATGAAAAATCAGAACAAATGAGCAAATCGAACTCAAAGATTCTGAACATTTGTGCCATAAAATTGATTAGCATTGTTTGATTCTTCCGCAATTTTGCTGGTCAATGCATGGCTATATTCTGTATCAAATACAGCAAACGGCATGAAAATCGAGCCACTATACTTTCCAACTAGTGATAGAATTACAGGCCAATGCATGTGGAATTTAAGAATATATAGGCTCTGAATAAAGCTGGACCGAAATGAAAATACGCTACGCGTTCTGAACAAAATAGTCTATTGAAAAATTCACACGAACTATATAGGCTGCAGGCTAAAAGTGGAAATTAACCCGAAGACAAGAATACACAAGGATTTACGATTACGATACCGATTACACAAATACACAACCAAACATAGAACGTACATAAAGCCTCGCGGAATCTGGTTCGTGACAACCATCTGACTAAACCGTGATGCTTCGAGTTGTTTTCTGTGAAAATATAGACTATCGTATACTACGTACATTGTACAAATATTTCTACATTATTTTAACCTATTAGCGTATAATACATGTAGGCCTACCTCATTGATTGTTATCTTACCGCAGAAACCAAAATGACGACTGGTTTGAATAAGCCACTCGTTGCGTATACTATAGCTTAGCAGTGACGTCATATTCTTGACAATTTCTATGTAGCCTATAATAGGCTATAGTAGGCTATCCAATGTACCCATTGGATAGCCTAGTTAGCTACACCGGTAAGCGCGCGCTGCATTCGTCTGTTGGTTGCAACGGACTGCGGTTCAAGCCCCGGGCTGGGAGTTGACATTCAGAGATTTAGATATCTCGGGCTAGCACGTGTGGGACGCAGGGGCGCAAGCTCCTGCGGAGCGACCTTGGGCAAGTTGCTTACCCATCATTGTCTGTGGGGAAGGCAACGGGAAACCACCTCACTCATCTCATCCCCAGGGGCGTCAAGCCAATGAACCTGCCTTCGGGCAGAGCACCATCATCATCATCATCATCATCATCTATTATAGTCTGCTGAAGAAGCGTTAGCACAGTATAGGCCTAAACAACATAATTAAAGTCTACTGTGGCATTATAGGTTTACTTAGCGCTAAGTAACGACGCAAGCACGTCGTATTGGGAGCATGGGTATAATATATAGGCCTAATGATACATGATGGCTATAATGGAGATTTTATCGATGTTTTGGGGCATAGCCTAATTATTCGTATTGCTGCATTTTAGTTTGTAGAAAGCACGTAGTCTTTAAGTGGGATGTCTTCCTCCTTGTTAAAATCTTTGGCAAAAAACCCATTGAGATGTACATAAAATATATAAATATATATATTAGCAGAATAAATAATTTATATCATTAGAGAGTGTATCACGTCTCTACGTTGAAGTCGATCAAATAATTATCATACCGACCAATCACAGGCGATTTCTCATACCCGTGCATCAATCATGAGAAATCGCCTGTGATTGGTCGGTATGATAATAGCTCTTGTTTGCGACGTTAAGGTCGCTAAGCGATTGTGACTTCACATCAGCCTGCAGGGCAGATACGTCATATACTCTATCTCTAGCGCTTAAAAACTATCTCATTGGTAATAATCAATGAGAGATAATAACCAGGCCGGTGGGATGACGCAGTTTCTGCTGAAGTATCTTGTGACTTGAGAGAAGGTTTACGAATAATATTATGACCAATGATGTGCTTTGATGACGTGGCATGCTTACATTGCTCTGCAGGACTCCACACCTTCTCTCAAGCCTTCTTCCAAAAATTCTCCTGTATATACGGTAATCTTGTTTTCTGCTCTTTCTCCGCTTGTTTCGACGTCACCGGGCAGCTTAGCTCAGGAAGCTCCGTCTAGCAATATTATAAGGTCGCTGGTAATGACCATGTGCAAAATAAAGATTAGACGTCATAATTGCGTCAGAGAGATAGAGGTGACGCATGGGAAATGCTTGTAAGCTTTATTCTGTGTTGGCGAGATTATCGTGTGTACAAAATGATGTCAGTCTACATTACAAATCTGAAAAATAATACAGCATATTATCGCTCGTAATCTGACGAGCAGCCGACCATAATAATACATAACCCATAGCATGTAATAGCGACCATAATTATTGTCGAGAGAATATGTACACAGCGGTTACATTATTCCCTTCGATCCTGATCACAGAATTGCAGCCTAACGACAGTTCAAATATTGATCAGTGGATATGTTACTAAGTAGAGGGCGATCCCGTCATCTACGCCTATATCCTGTGTCAATCTAACCATTCATCTAAGCCTGTATTCATGCAATGTCCAACTATTCGGTTTGTGTATAAGTCTATGTATTGTTATTGCTTCGTTGACATACACCTGCATTGTCTTGTATAATTATGCGTTCTTCCAACTCATTGTCAAGATATTCATTACTGCATGGAGAGGAGCTTTGTTTCCAGTTTCCTTTCCATCTATATAACCGATCATCTTTCTTCTTCCCATCCGTTCGTTCGTCTCTCCATCCATCTCCATGTATCACAGAGTCTGTTAGCCTTGCCAAGTATAATGGCTGTACAATCTGCGCATTATTTTACTGTTGTCTTTCCACACATATAGTGGCCTATACCTGTATGCTTACCTGTATGCTTACCTGCCATCATACGCACGCATGCAGATCCGTCTGTCCATCTCGTGTCTGTCTGTCCGTCCGTCCGTCCGTCTGTCTGTCTGTCCGTCTGTTTATCCGTTGTCTCAATAGGTGCCCGCCTGTCATTTTTTAAATCCGTCTTTTCTGTCTGTTTGACATGACATGACGTGACATGACGGCATCGTCACGCACTCTTCAGGTCCGGGTCCGTCTGTCACTTATCCGTCTGTTACGAAACTGTCACGCATCTACTGAGACCGTTGATGACAATAACCCGTCACGCAACAGGTCAAGCACATCACCGTCAAAGAAGACACGGGCGTCTCGATTGAATGGCTGTCACGCATGGGTTGCTCTGAAACAATACCATTTTGCAAGACAATTGAAAATTTTCTAGTCATTTCCATCTTGAAATTATTGTCGGGCATTCGGTCTATTGTACCAACCATGACGTCGCTATCCAAGACAGGTAGCGTCACTCTTGGACTTCGTTGAAGCTATACTTGTTTACTTCCATTATCGTCATGGTAATCTCCAAATTTCCAAAGCGCCACTCGAAAGCCAAGCGCAGGGCACCAGCTTATCCACGAGCGTCAAAGGCATAAAGAGAATTGTAGAAAAGACAGTATGGTGGATGATGGTCAGCTTATGATCGACGTGGAGTTGGCTGGGGCGTGCACAGAAGACTGCTATAACACGGCCCCAAGAAACACTGGCGGTTGAAACCCCCAACCTCCCGGCATGCAATTCTCATTCCGACTCCCATCTTGATGCTGTCAAGCGTCTTAATCCCAGCTTCATCTGACAGGGGTTCACGAGGCCGTTGCCTTCCTGAAGAGGAAGAGGTGCGTTCCGGCACCCCCCGGTTCGTCGGTGGACTGAACGCAGGCCGTCTGGACGTACTTCCTCGCCCTCGCAGGGTTGATTCGCGTGAAGTAGATGTAGCCGTAGATGGCACCGAGGACGGCGCACAGCGCGACGAGCACGATCAGGACGATAAAGCCGACAAACATCGCCGACCTATTACATATGACCCTTGACATCGACCTTTGACCTCTGACCCTTGACCTCTGGCCTTGACCTTCGCTCGTTGATATTTTCAGAGCCTGGCCTGGATCCGAATTCGACTTCGATGACGTCGATGACCCAGGTGACTGTGAAGACTCTGACGTCAATGACGGCGACTTTAGCGACGGTGACTTCAGTGGCAACGAATTCGGTGACTGTATTCAACGACGGTGGCTTCAGTGACGTCGACTTTAACGACTGTGACTTTGCTGACTTCAATGACACTGACTTCTATGACGGTGACTTCTATGACGGTGACTTTGTTGACTTAATGACGCTGACTTCAATAACGGTGACTTTAGTCGACGATTTCGATCTGATCCGTTGATGACGTGATGACTCATTGACTGCAGGACGGAAGTGGATCTTCCTCCCTGTCCGCTAGGAGCGACAGTGTGTCGTGCGGATAGATCGATTCAATTAACAATGCTCTTTAATTCTCCTGTAGATCAATTACAGTCACTGGACAAATCAATTCTTCGATCGATACTTGACTCATCAACGAGTCAAACTAAGATGAGTCGTCAAGTGAGTCAGATGAATCATGGACCGGATGTCCTCATTGTCCTGTCTGAGCGAGTGAGTCGTGAGTCAGAGAAGGTTCTACTCGGTCGAAGTTGAGCGGAATTCATCATGAAATCCTTCGCCGCATTAGAAGCAGAAGATGTTTGACGCATCCAATTCTTAATCAAAGACCTAATAAAAAGAAACAGAGCGTGTTAGTGTTGTGGTGGTGGTATTTGCAGTTTAACGTCACTGTGTGGTAACAAAGACCATTAGCGACGCCCTCCTCCTTTTTCCAGGCTTGGGACTGGCACTGGCAGAGTGCAGCCAGTGGCGGAGTTGTTAGTGTAGTGGTGCAGAGACTACTTATAAGTGGAAAAGTTCTGGACTTGATGAAGACAGACAGCGCGTTACCGTCGCTATCGGCAGGCAACTAACTATACGCTCATAAACGATTCACGAAGTTCTTATATATCCGCTGTCAACTTGAGGGCGCTGATATATGTAGAGCAGGGAACCAGCGTAGAAGACCACGTGGGTTGAATAGAAACCACTTGTACAACCACTATATAGGCCTACTGCTAATTTGACAGGGCCGATAATTAATCCACGGGACCGATGAAGCCTCACACAAACTGTCAACTGCCGACGTTCAGACCCTTAATTAGTACCATGCAGTGGGTGCTTAAAGTCCGAAGCATTTTTGCAAACATAATTATTAACAAACTTAGACATGAACTTGATAGGCGTACTGCTAATTTGGCATTGAGTGAAGACTGCCGCTCGATTTTATAACTTCTCAGGTATTGCTAGCATTGAGTTACCAATCTTCTTCTGCCATCTGCTTTCTTATCTTCCCAGAGGAATGGTCACCGAATCGTATGTTTGAGCACTTGTTATAGCGCCCCTTCCAGACACCTACTCAGAGGCCCTCCCGACTACAGCGCGGGCTCTGAATCGAAGTTTCACGCCGAAGCACATGAGCAATTGTGAGTGAAGGACTTGCTCAGAGTCCCACGTGGCGGTTTGAGGTGGATTCGAATCCGCGGCCTTCCGGCTCTAAGGCACCGAACATACCTCTGCATCACTGTGCACCACAATCATCCATGATGTATTTCATGCGCACAAACCACCCATTGTTGCTTATTTTTTCAGCTCCACACGGCTCTGTATCGTATACGCTTATCAGTCTGGTAAACTATAACTTGAGGAACACGTCTCATCTCTCTCTCTCTCTCTCTCTCTCTCTCTCTCTCTCTCTCTCTCTCTCTCTCTCTCTCTCTCTCTCTGTATATATATATATATATATATATATATATATAAGGCCGTAAATACAGTCTGAGGCAAATTTGTTCGGGACACACATCAATGCCTTCTCTGCAATTTCTAGCATCGGTGTCTCAGGCGCTGCACCAATACCAACTGTATACCATAGGCGTAGGGGACATTTTGGCAGTAGGGGGGGCAAATATTTGAGTTTTGCCCGAAAAATAAGCTTTACCAATTTTTGGCGGACCGCGAGTTTTTACATTTGTTCTTCGACGAAATTTTCTGACGACCTTTTTTAGCATCTCGTACGAATCGTCAGAAAATATATATCCTCTTTACCCCTGTGTGCCCGAAAAAAATCCTCCCGTACCTGTTTGCCCGAGAAAAGTTCAAAAAAAGTTTTCCGTCCATGCCTACTTTGCCCGAAAAACACATTCGCCCGAAATTTGGGGGGCACTTGCCCCCCCCGGACCTCCGCCTCCTACGCCTATGCCAACTACTGTCAAAACACTCGGGGTAACCGTGGACGATAAGTTGTCGTTCCGAGCGCACACAGCAAACAGTCGTAAATTTAGTTTCTATCACACAAAGGGCAAAATAAGTCTCGATAAGAGACGACTCGCTAGCGTTCCATCATCCATGCTTCCTCTGTCCCAAGGAATCGAATCGACTGACTCGGCGCCATCTACGGCTACATCTACTTCACGCGCATCAACCCTGCGAGGGCGAGGAAGTACGTGCAGACGGCCTGCGATCAGTCCACCGACAGACTCTGTTCGTATGCTTCAAATTCACTTCCTTAAAAAAGCGGTTTAAAAATCACCATACTTCTGCTTGACTTTCAAGCACATGGATTCTAAAACTGCAACTTGCTCTGGCGACTGACTGACTATCCACGCCTCAGACTCGCATTTCGGTGCGACCTTGGCCCGTCACAAATTCATTTAATTAACTAGCAACTAGCGTTGCTGTGGCTGAAAAGACCGTCCAACCCAACCTCCTTTCTTCTGCCTCCCCTCCCCTCCCCTCCCCTCCCCTCCCCTCCCCTCCCCTCCCCTCCCGACAGCTACATAGATATATGCACTATAAGAACACGGCAGCAATTTGTCTATGGATAACTTATCCGATGTTCCACAGAAAATTTCTGGACTTAGCTCCGGATTTTCCCGGCGCAAATAGTCTAGTACTAGACTATATAGTCTACACCGAGTGATGGACAGTGCAGTACGTTGACCTGGTGAACTCCATGCATTGGTGCCTAGCCCTATACAAATTTACAACAGACTTGTGCTGTGCTAAGCGTTCCATTGTGGCACTATAATAAACTTTAACCTGGGATTTAAGTAGGCCAAGTAATTCGGGGAAAGG